>JAKUCV010000060.1:33637-49069 GCA_028386065.3 Turnera subulata | reverse complement strand
GTGGCCTTGACCTGGGTTACTTGATAAGCATGTCTATGCTTGGCATGTCTATGCCTGGGATGTCTATCCCGTGATATATTTTTGGGATGTCTATCCCTGGGTTCGTATTTTTGGGATGTCGATCCCTGGATTTGGTCTGGCACCCGGAATGTGTTGATAACCAGGTTTGACCACTAGCTTATTCGTGACGGGGCCCGGTAAGATAAAATTGGATAATTGATTTTATTTGAGTCTTTTTGGTCTTGGACCGTTTTTGGGTCGGGTCTTTTGGTTTGGTTGACCTTGAGTAATTTTTAGTGTCCATATTGATCGTCTTTCCATTGTCGTGAGCACTTCGGACTCACCCCTCACCTGCGGGCTTTCATCCCGTAGGATGAGTTATCTTTTGGTACAGGGTGATGCATTCCAGACAGGCTGCAGCGTTATCCCTTGGACGGGCTTGGATCCATAGATTGCATGTGTCGCATACAGTGTTAGTGAGTTATTTAAAGTCTTCCGCTGTGCATGTTTTCGCTATTATTGGGCCATTGGGCCGGATGTGTTATTTATGTTGTTTACTGTTTTGGGCCGTTGGGCCTGAGTTATTATTGTTCACACTGTATGCTTGGGTTATTTTGGTTGGGTCGTCACAGTTCCGGCTCGGGTTTACTGTGTACGGTAAATACGGGTCGGGGCGCTTCATTTTGGTAGCGGAGCGGGCGTTAGGTCTTGTCGGGCAGTCTATGTGTGTTGTTGTCTTGTTTGCATAGTTCGCTCCAATTGTTTATATTTTACATCATTGTCTAAATAATTAATATAAATAATTATGAAGAAGAGAATTAAAAAAAATATGAAGAAGAAAAATAGAATATTCGAGGAACGAAGAATAATGATAAAGATACTTATTCTCAACAATGTAATAAATAAGAATTATAAAAAATAATTACATACATAAAATGAAGAATGTACCGGAAAAGAGGTAATATAATATAACCTCACTATATAATATTGCAATACTATAATTAATAAAAATAAGTAAATTTTATATGTAATATATAAAAATCAGAAGAGAAGAACTAGAGGATCAAAATATTCTAAAAATTATTTCCCATTAACTTGAATCTTGACTTCTATTAAATTATTTAAAAAAAAAGATAAAATACAAGTTAAAGGTTTTAATAAAAATAAAAGAAAGATAAGATTGCAGAAAATACTTATAAAAAGTTTTAACATAATACAAAGAACAAAATTCCGGCAAAGTATAATTTATATATAATATGTGGGAGAGAAGAATTAGAGGATCAAAATGTTCTAAAAATTATTTCCCATTAAAATTGTGAAATATTAACTTCTGTTAAGTTTTTACAGGAAAAATAGAAAAAAAGATAAAGTTACAAATTGAAGGTTTTAATACAAATAAAAAAGATAAAATTATAGAAAATAATTATAAAAAACAGTTGAACATAATACAAAACATGAACGTAAATATATATATGTAATTAGCATATTATTTTATTTGTATATATGATTTTTAAATTTCAAGCCAACAAAACATCAATGTGATGATTTTTTTCTTTGGGAACTATCTTTGTTTCTCCATATTTACTATGACTTCTAGAGGAAAGAATGAGGAGATAGTATAGTTGGTAGACCGAATAAGTGGTTATTGGTACAAATATAATAAGGTGAACACTTCGGTGTTGCCCCTTGTTGGGTATGCACTGATACATACCCCACGTGTCGCATCCTATTAAGGCCACGTGACAGTTTTTTTTCCACCCTGGAAAATCAGAAAACAAATTAAACAAATATTTATTACTTTTTATTAGATCCCTATACTTTCTAAAATTGCATAAAAAGGTAAATTGTTAACGGGAAAAACGTTAACAAACTCGTCTCATCCTCTCAGTTAAGATTGAAAAGAAAAAATTAAACAGACAATTGACAGCCCCTCCCTAATTCCTCAAATCGTGTTCCCTCTCCTCTCCTCGTCAACAACCAACCACCGGCTAAGACATCGTCGCCACCCACCTGCGACGGCTTACCCTACAGTGTCGGCGCTTCCTTCCCAACTGGTAAGACATCTCACTCCCCTACAAGGTTTGTTTGCCCATGTGCCCACTGTAACGCCCCGAATTTTCAATATTTAATTTCTATGGGATTTTCGAAATTTTTAAATTTTATTTCCAATTCTACCCTCGAGGATTTTCCAGGATTTTGGGTCAAGAAGATTATTATTAATTTCTTTTTCTTTTCTTTGGAAATATTTATTTAATGGTGAAATTAAACCGTAATTGGATTTCTTTTGGAGTTTATTTGTATTTTGTGGTGAAACACAAGATGGGGTGTAGTTTTTACTAAAACTACGTAGTTTTGGTAGAGCCAAAACCTAAAACACACAAAAGGATGCGTTTTGACTTTGAGGTTGACCAGGGGAGGGGCTTGTAGACGAAGTGACGCCGTTTGGAAGCAAAACGACGCCGTTTTGCTATTGACCAAACCCTAGCCCTAGAGTGCGCATATATAATCTTTCTTTTCTCTCTCTCCTTCCCACTTCTCTTTCTCTCCCGACGGCTCACCCCCCACGCTCCCTTCTGCTTGCTTTTCTATCTCAACTCCTCCTCTCTATCACTTTAGCTTCCGCCGCCCAGTCTTTCCTCTCGCTATCATCATCACTTCGTCTTCCTCCTCTCGCCGTCGCATCGTGACGCCGCCGCTGCCTTGTGTGGAGTCGTCTTCTGCTCGTCGTTCAGCCGCAGCCACTGCTGCGCCGAGGGAAGGAGGTGGCGCACGAGACCTTGTTGGGCGAGACGCTGCCGCCTCTGTCTGCTCTTCCCTCACGCCGCCGCCGCCTTCTAGCATCGGCACGAGAGGAGAGTTGTTCGAGGAGGACCTGCGATTGGAGCAACCGTACGCCGCTGCTCTTCCCTTGGGCTTCTTGTCGCGCCGCCACCGTCAGAGGAGAGCTCGAGGCGAGGGGCTCGAGTGTTGGATCGGGGCGTGGGAGTTCGAGGTCCGACAGTGGTTGTTGGGGTTGTTTTGGGGCAGATCCAAGGCTCGGGTTTTGTGTTGGAACCCGTGAAGACGAATCCGGGTTCCTGTGATTCTGTGGCGTTGCCTTGATCGGATTGAGGAGGGGTTGATGAGCTCGGGTTTGGGCTGTGGACGACGAACCGAGGCTTTGAGGAGGTGGATCCATTACTGCCATGTACAGATTCGATTCTGGGTTAGTGTACAACACCCTTGATTCGTTTCTGGTCTGTTTCAGTGATTTATGGGTGTTGTGTTGTTGATTTGGAGTTGCTTTGGTGTTCAGCTGTATTGTTAGGATGTTTTGGACGTTTCTGGACTGTTGTGAAATCTCCGGCGAGGTTACCATCGGAATCCGGCGAGCAAGTTTCTATTCCGACGAGGCGGTTTGTTCCTCGGATTGAAGTGTATCTTTCTGTTGATGTTATGTTTTTAAGCTTCCATACATGGCATGTAACATAACTAAACGAGTGAATGTGATGTACCAGGGTAGTCGGGTTAGTGGAAACCGGGTGTGGGGAAGGAGTGACGCGTGGCCGGTATATATCCGACGCACATAATAACCTTAGGCCGGAAAGGTCGGGCTCGGGAGCTCGATTAATGTGAGTAAGTCAATGGGCCGGGCCTAGACCCAAGTTATGTCACGTTAAGGATATACGGGCTTTAGACCCAAGGACTATTATGGATACGGGCTATAGGCCCAATAAAGGGTAATTAATTTAAAATGGGCTTTAGGCCTAGTGACTTTAATTGATGTGGGCTTTAGGCCCTGTGAACCGGTAATCGAGATAAATAATTGAACTTAAGCGAACTTTTGGTCTCAGGCTAAGTTATAGGATTTGTCGAGCTAAGACCATAGACCTATCTTAATTGGGCTTAAGGACTAAAAGATTTCATGTCGTTATAGTCACGGCATTGACATGCATTCATCATGATTTTATGTGGACCTTATGTGTGGTCATTTTGATTCCAATATAGGATATGTTAAGGTGGAATGAGCTTCGGCTTCCGAGACAATTATTATGGCCAAGGTGAGGACTTATAAAGCTTTGTATGCATTACTGCCTACAATGCTCGGTTAATTGTCTTGGAATATAAGGTGGTGTTATTTGTTTGGTCTTTAATGCTGTTTGCGTGCTTGCCTGTTGTGCTGTTGTTGCTATTTGCAAAGTGAATTATGTTGATGTTACCTATGACGTGGTGTGCCTGATTATGTGGCCTGTTGTCTGATGTGATGTATTGTGCCTGTCTAGTATGACTTGTTTGGTTATGATAAACACATGAGGATTAGATTGTGGTTTGTGTGGTGGACTATGGGCTGGGGCCCGGACTTGAGGATAAGATATTAAACCCACACAACACTGTTGATCATAACTTATGGTACAACTCTTAAAACATTATTGAGAATAACGAACTATAATAATTCTACTGTGGGGCTGTTGACCGGTTGGTTCGAGCGGGAAGTAATACCCCTCGGGATGGCATGCGGGTTAGCATGTGGGCCTGTGATGGCCGGTTCTACCTCCCTTTTTCTACCTCCCCCTTTCTACCTCCCTCTTTCTCTCTGTCTCTCTCTCTCTCTATGGATATGTTTGGGCTTCGTGCCTGGTTTATTTGGGCTTATGCCTGGTTGTCTGATCAGACGGGACCGAGCTCGACGCACACAGTAGAGGGCCCTAATAAAATACTTAACCTTAATAACAAAGATAATAATATAAGTAATGACAAGTGATGGTATGTAGTCTGATGATGTCTTGCTTAGTGTATTGAGCTTGTTGTTGTTTGATGCCGGTGTAATTGTAGTTGATTTGGTTGTATATTATTGGTTTATTTGTCTGCGGTGAGACAGTGGTTGGTCTCACCCCCTCACAGTTTTACACAGGTTAGCTGATCGATGATCAGAAGAGCATATCAGCAGGTGGCGGTGCTTTCCTCTCCTCGGGTCGGATCCATAGAGTTCACTGCATTCATGTTATCATATGTGTAGTCTTCCGCTGCATACTCGTTGTTGTGTAATTTATTGTATAATTGTTCATTGATTATGTTGTTGATATTGTATCCCGGGAGTGATAAGGGCAATTTGGTCAAACTATGATTAATTTATAACTTATATTAATAAATTGGGGCTCGGGCGTTTCACCCACTCTACATCTCTTAGCATCAACAACCCTAAGGTTTATGCTCTTTCTTTCTTTCTGCCTCTGATCGAACCCTTTTTTTTTGTCGGTCTCTGTTCCTTCTGTTTGGCCCTCTAGGTGTTCGATAAAGTGTTGTTGGTTTTTGCCACTTGCTTTTATTTTCTACTTTTCGTCATGCTACTTGTTTGGCTCTTCCACCGGAGCTCAGTATTTAGTATTTGTTGCTTTGGGTTGAACTGTAACACCCAGGAAAGTTATAAACCTAAAAAACAAAATTGGGTTAATTGTTAATTGTTAGGGGAAGTATAGTTTAATTGTTTACTGTTAGGGGAAGTATAGTTTGAATTGGCTTTATCTAGTTTGCTCTGTAGTAGTTGACTCGACCGCAGCTGACTAGAATTTGGTTGAAGGATTTGTTAAAGTAGTGTTTATGTGATCTATCTCATGTGAAATTGGTGTCTTTTTTGGGGAAATCAGGTTGTGGAAATGGGTTTGTGAAAGTATATGCTTATAGTCTATGGTGTATAGGTTGTGGAATTGGCTTTAATAATAGTTGTAGTTGTCTGCTTATTGGGGGAAAGGTCCCTGAGTTACGAAACACACACTCCTACAACTACAAGCATGCTAATACTAGCTAGCGACCAGAGTCAACCGGCACCGATTCATGCAATTCTTTTGTTTGCTTATGCCAGCCAAAGAGTAGCCTGATTTTCACTATGCTCAGAATCGGTAACTCATTTTTCTAATTATAATCTTCATGGTACTTTTCAGGTACAGGGTGTTACTTTGTTGATCTAGTTATTCGCCAATGGTGGAAATTAAAGATGCTGATGAATACAGTGGTGACAATGATGCATCAAGTGACGACAAGAGTCTGAATGAAAAAAGGACAGATGATGTAGTTATAGAGGATGAGCGTATGGATGATCAAGTAAAAGATGTTGATAAACTTACCGTTGACGATGTAATGGGATTAGAGTTTGATAGTGAGGAAGAAGCTTATGAATTTTATGGCAAATATAGTAGATGTATTGGGTTTACTATTAGGAAGGACGTTGTCAAACGAGATTTCAGTGGTAAAATTGTGAAGCGTACATTTGTTTGCAGTAATGCAGGATTGAGGGATCCTAAACATCTATCTATGAAGAATCGGAAGAGGGACCATAGAGCATTGACAAGGAGTAGGTGTGGCGCAAGATTACGAATTACTAAGGATCCTGGCTTTAATAAGTGGAAAGTATTGAAATTCAATGAGGAACATAATCATGATCTTATACCATTTAATGTGGTTCATCTTATGCGTGGTAATAGGAAGCTATCGGATCCACAAAAGGCACAAGTTGATAGCATGCATTCTGTTGGGGTAAGGAGTTGTCACATAATGGGATTTATGGTTGGACAATCAGGAGGATATAATAGAGTTGGTTTCTGAAAAAAAGATATGTATAACCACATTGGAAGAGAGAAACGAGCCAAAATTACAGACGGAGATGCTTGCTCAGTTATTTGCAATGCAAGGCAGATACAGATCCTATGTCATTTGTTCGGTTTACCAGTACAGAAGAAGGACAACTACAGAATCTCTTTTGGGCAGATGGTATTAGTCGCGCTGACTATGAATGTTTTGGGGATGTAGTGTCTTTTGATAGTACTTATAAAGTTAACAAATATGGGAAGCCTCTTGTTACTTCCAGACTTATAATCTCCAGGTATTATCCTTTTAACTCAATTTCAAGTTTCCATGCTCAAAAACCAATAGCTCTATACCGTTTCTCTTGTTTTCCACAAGGTAAATGATACAACTAGGATGAGATTGGCGATTGATCTAGTTATGAGTGACATCAACGAAATCAAAGAAGATATAATCGATACAACAATGACCGATCTTAAGAAATTACAAGAAGAGCACAAGTGAGGGGGATAAAGAGACTGCAAGACAACCATGAGTATTTAAGAGATTGCGAGTAACCATGAGTACCAATCAGAAGAAGACAAAATCGGCACAAATTCAAAAAAATTACAATTGTCTAATTATTATTAAATTCTTTTTGCAATTATGCTTTGAATATTACTTTGCTATGAATTGTTAGAATTATTATTATTTTTCCGTAATCATACGGCTTGGGTTTGTTTTAAATGCAAAAAATTGATAGTGTAATCAGTTAATTGATTGAATTAAAAATTCAAATAAGTGGAAAGCTGAAACTTAGTCTCCACTACTATGATCTATAACCTTCATGCTTTAACAAATTCGGCAATGCAATCAATTTCAATCTCAGCATCCAAAGGCAATGCATTGACCTGATATGTCGAACAAGTTCGTAAGTAACGCTGTAAACACTTAAAAATGTGTCATTTGTGGGGTTTTGACGCCATCACAAATATACTACCGCGGTGGATGAAGCAACTGCACCAGCAACCCAGAATTTGACAAATAAAAAAATAACGCGATCGGTTTGGCTAAATTGCAACAAAAATTAAATTGTATTAAATAATAAGTATTTTATTGCCACAAACAAGAAAACCATTAACATTAGAAGATTCAACCACAAGCCTGAGAAGAAATAGGATCTACAATAACACTAGCTATGAATCATAATGCTGCTCCAAAGCGTTGCCTGTAACTTTCCACTTGTTGTTTTGGATCACGTTTCGTTTGGTTGTATGCCTCATTTCTGTTCATCTCCTACTAAAAAATGAGATAAGTATCATACTTCATAAAACAATGGATACAATCAAAAGTACTATTTCTTTATTTCTCATCTTAAAAGAAAAATGAAGTATTTGAAAGTATTAAAAGGCCAAAAGTTGGTGTCTAAGACACTTTAAGCTCAAATGGAACTCAAATGCTATTCTTCACTGTGAGCATTTCATTGATTGGGAAGACAGTTTAGAAGGCTATAAATCCTACCCAAGTTTTACTTGAAAACAAAACTCCTCGTCTAGACTTTCCTTGACCCGCGGGGAGATTACGCACAAATGGCAAAAGAAAATTTTCCATGATTTAATTAACAAACCTCAAATGACTCAATCTACCATAACAACCACACCATAAGCAAAGAAGCATTTTGCACCTTTTCATCATGGAAATAGACAAAGGCCAGAAGGAATACTAGTAGATTTCGTCATACCTCAATCCAAACTGCTAATTTAGGCCTCCCCGTTGTGATGTCATAGTTTTTGAAATCCAACAATGTAGGTTGAAATCTCTCAATAAATGGAGCATAAGCTATCTCCACCAATAGATGATCAGGATATTCAGACGTATCAAGTTCTAAATACCAGTATAAGAAAGTTGAAGACTTGAGCATGAATTTCTTTTGAAGGAGATACATAAAACAGGATTCTACACTTTGACAGGGTTCCTGCCCGTAATTGTTAAAAAGCTACATCACTTCCACAATATGTTTCTTACCAGTCTGAACTGGCCAAGGAAGAATGGACCATCATCAAACTTGGAAAGAGACGTTTCAAGGTAATCAAATGCAGTGCCTAGGTGAGCAAGACATTCTAGTTATTTTACATATGCTTAGAGCAGGCTAAGAAATAACAAGGTAAGTATGCATGGCACTCACCAGCTTCATCTGCATCTCCTTTTAGAGTAGAGCGTATAGCCTTATTGAATGAGTCAGTATAGGAAAACAACTCCTGTGCAAACTCTTTCTTTGCAGGATCCTATGATTCGTGGTATGCTTAATTATGCACTTAAGTGAAAGACATAAACATCTCCATTTGCTCCCACTCACTGATTTGTAATTCTTTCACCATCTTCATTGCAACATCAATTGCAGTGTCATTCATGATGTCAAATGGAAATTAAACGTTCCCAGTGTGACCTGAAAGATAGGATACAATCCAAGCAATGCGTAAAACAATGGCAGCAATAGAAGAAGGGTAGCAGACAACTGCTACTATTATTAAAGCCATTTCCACAACCTGATACACCATAGACTATAAGCATATACTTTCACAAACCCATTTCCACAACCTGATTTCCCCAAAAAAGACACCAATTTTACATGAGATAAATCACATAAACACTGCTTTAACAAATCCTTCAACCAAATTCTAGTCAGCTGCGGTCGAGTCAACTACTACAGAGCAAACTAGATAAAGCCAATTCAAACTATACTTCCCCTAACAGTAAACAATTAAACTATACTTCCCCTAATAATTAACAGTTTACCCAATTTTGTTTTTGAGGTTTATAACTTTCCTGGGTGTTACAGTTCAACCCAAAGCAACAAATACTAAATACTGAGCTCCGGTGGAAGAGCCAGACAAGTAGCATGACGAAAAGTAGAAATAAAAGCAAGTGGCAAAAACCAGCGTCATTTTATCAAACACCTAGAGGGCCAAACAGAAGGAACAAAGACCGACAAAAAAAAGGGTTCGATCAAAGGCAGAAAGAAAGAAAGAGCATAAACCTTAGGGTTGTTGATGCTAAGAGAAGTAGAGTGGGCACATGGGCAAACAAACCTTGTAAGGGAGTGAGATGTCTTACCAGTTGGGAAGGAAGCGCCGACACTGTCGAGTAAGCCGTCGCAGGTGGGTGGCGACGATGTCTTAGCCGGTGGTTGGTTGTTGACGAGGAGAGGAGAGGGAACACGATTTGAGGAATTAGGGAGGGGTTGTCAATTGTCTGTTTAATTTTTTCTTTTCAATCTTAACTGAGAGGATGAGAGGAGTTTGGTAACGTTTGTCCCGTTAACAATTTACCTTTTTTTGCAATTTTACAAAGTATAGGGATCTAATAAAAGGTAATAAATATTTGTTTAATTTGTTTTCTGATTTTCTAGGGTCGAAAAAAACTGACACGTGGCCTTATCAGGATGCGACACGTGGGGTATGTGTCAGTGCATACCCAACAAGGGGCAGCACCGAAGAATTCACCATATAATAAATAGATATAGGAGGAATTTTGCTAATATCTCAAATGACTAAACAATTTCACAAAATAATAGTCATGAGATGAAAAATAAAAAGGCAAATTGACTCATTATTGGTCAAGGCTTTATCTTCTTCATATAAATATCAAGTTAATAATTATTATGAAATTAATTTGTCTTATACATTTTTGGATCTATGATTAAGAAATTTAACATTTTTATTCTTAATGAGAGACTGTTAATATAATTTTTTCTTACATTGGCTTAAAAAGTTTTGTCCTTTTTTTATTCTCACAAACTTGCAAATGTTTGGGCCTGTGCATATTAAGTTGATAAAAAAATTAGATTTAAATTACTTCCACTTTGTTATATTGATGAATGGTTGCGATTAGCTTGACTAAATTACGATCATGATTTGTTTAGCTTATTTATATATCAAATATTAAAAGCTAAGAGTTTTAGAGAAACTTTGTTTATATTTTTTATTCAATAAGAAACTTATAACGTCAAAGCCAGGAGTGTTTACAATTATACATTCAAAACACAATATCAAATTTATCATGATTTGGTTTAGGCCCAATAGAGAATAGCCTCACATATTTTCAATTTTACTTTTACGATAACACGATGACTTGCATAACATGATGCAAAGGATAAAAGATGTAAATTTGAATGAATGTATCGTAAAGAAGTTGATGGATATTCTTGAAGAAAATTCTTATGCGCATTTTTTGAAAATATTTTCTTCTCCTGATTAGCTTCAAATACATATCTGTATGGATTTATTTCTTGATCAGTGTGTATATAATGCGCGATACAGATCAAGTTAGTGCAATATGGATTAAGGTAATACTTTTAATGTACCTTTTGAGAGAAATATCATTATTCATTCCCATTTTAGATATAAACATGGGGTGAAACATTACTATAATTGTTATGACGTATTGCAATATTCTTAATCATTTCGTTGGCGAAGTTTGATGGCTTCAAAATACAAAAAGTTGAGTAAATAGTGGATCTAGATGTGTCACTTGACAACAGTAACAATAGGCCTAAAAGATCTGAGGATACATAATTGAAGATCTAATATAACAAAAGCATGACAAAAATTTAACCTAAGAATTTTTCCCAACCTACTATAAAGAAACACACAGCGAGATCTATTTCCTTCCAAAGAGGATTTACAATAGCACTCTGCTCTCGCGGGCGTCATGCACATACAAAGCCAATAGGTGAAGGCGATGCATACCTGTGGGGTGAAATATCTCTTTGTCGGCGAATTTCTGTATTAGACAAAGAATTGTTCTTGAGGTCGAATCTTCCTCCATGGCTTTTGCCTCCCTTAGTTTTATTTGAATCACCAAAAATGGTGAAAAACCACTCAACGGAGTAAACACATCCACAAAAGTAGTAGGACTAAACTCACAAAAAGTAAGACAAAACTCACAAAAAGTGAGACTAAACCCACAAAAAGTGAGAATAAAACAACAAAACTGAAAAACAAAAGAGAAAAAAGCTAATTGGTTGGGAGCTTACCGCCGAAAAAAGAGTCATCGGCGGCAACCCCAATATGTAGATCTAGGGTTTTCCTATGAGAGAAAGAGATTTAGGATGTAAGTTTATCTATATTTTTCTCTTCTAAATATTGGAACATGAACTAGAGTTGATATTTTAAAGACATCATGAATGAAAAAAATTAAATTTTAATTATATCAAGGCATTAATGTTATGACTGGAGAGACAAGACACAAATAAAAATGGAGAAAGAATATTACCACCAGGATCTTTTATCAGATGTTCAAGAGATATACGTCGATAATATCTACATGAGAACTCATATTGATAAATAAAAAAATAAAGAATATAATTATAAATTATATTAAACAATTTTTTGGTACAATAATTTCATTGATTGCACTGTTTGGACAATGTTAATGTTGTTATTTTGTTATTAGAATGGTGAATGTTATTATTAATAATTACTATTCACATTATATTTTAATTATATTTTTGTGAAAGAAACAAAATTTTGAATTTTTAACATTAATTTTAAGAAATGCAATAGGAAAAAATGCAATACTAAACCACGTGTGAATGCACATGCATAAAAACTAGTTATCTATAAAAGCATGACCTCCCAAAACTGAAAGACTAAAATATCCTTATTTAATAAATGATGAGTGATACGTCATACAATAATGAATGACATGTAGTGAGACAACCCGGCCCAAATTTACCTATCATACGGTAATCACTGCTCAACAATGCCGACACGTGGCACAAACAGTATGTAAATAAAAAATCTGGCCCAACGGCCCAATGATAATATTAATTCACCCGACCTCGATACATCAACAATAATAGCACAACGGAAGCATTTATGATCTCAAAGAAAACATATGCAAAACCCGATGCAAACCAATAGATCCGAGTTCAGTCCGAGGGTACGCCACAGCTTGCATGGCACGTTCCTGTACTCAGAGCAAATCAATCTACGTGACCGAGTCAAGTAGGCGACGGGTGAGTCCGAAGTGCTCACCGGGTAAAATCCACAAGTAATGTTTAATATACAAGCAACCATTACAACCAAGGTTCAAGAACATCTAATACAACACAAAGGCATAACATTAGTAGAACCTACACCCACAAATTGTCTTCTCTACAACTAGCCTATTAGACTTAACCAAGTTTTATTATTAGGGCCCCTATCACAAATTAAATGTTGGTTGTGCCTGGTATCGAACTAGCTAGTCCCAGGGTGCTCCCCATCAAATCCAAAATACCACAAATAACCGGGCCCCGTAGTTCCCGGTGGAAGTCCCGCAGTCCTTCCTAAAACAAGTCAACCGAGTCCTGCAGTTCTTGGTCGGGAGTCCCACAGTCCTCCCTATTATCATAAATTAAATCATAACACAAATCACAAGGTGACTACCATCTTGCCGTACCAACACTTAACTGTGATTATCTAACTGTCTAGGTGATACCATTATTATTATTACTCACTGTCATTTAAATTCTCAAAACTTATCCCGAGTAGGCACTCTGCCTCTCAACTCGTCTGGATAATCTTAATCACAACACTAGTACCCACGATACTCATCTTATACTTATTACACAGTAACAACAACGATAATATCAACACAGTACCCAATCTATCAACCACTCACAGTCACAACACAATATCCACAAAAAGGCATTTTTAACATAATATCAACAAACCACAACTTGGTATAACTGGCAGCATATTATTAGTTACTTGTCCTCACCTGATACTCCTCGGAAGCTGATATCCGGTTAAGCCTTGATGTTCCTATATTATAACCACAATAATCACTTATAATGCACAAAAAAAGATGATTATGCATGATGTCGGTTAACAGTTATTAGATGACGGCTTATCTTGTTCGGTCCATTTTATTATCTCCATAATTATCTTATTCCGGGAAGAACATAAAAATCAAAGTCTATCGGTATGTGGCATTGTTCACAATGTCAGCCTACCCAACTAGGTGGGTATTAGCCGGTTATGTGTTTCCAACCGATATACCGTTCATACTCGATTTTAAAAGTGAAAACCGAAACCGAGCTCCAAGCCGATATCCCGGCCCTTGAGCTTTTGTTGATAAGGAAATATAGATACCAATATGAACATAATTAAAATACAAATATATATACATATACTTATAAATACTTATATATATAAGGTAATTCATATATAGCCATAAATACATTTAAAAACGATAATCAAATCAGATTTTAGCCCAAGAATGTTTAACAAAAAATTAAGTGTAATATATGGGTCTTTTATTAACCCAGTTAAAACATAACTTAAGAAAATCGGAATTTAAGCACGGTAGGCCTTCACGAGTGTTTAGCCCATCGGAAAATAATTTAGTAAAATTAATTAAATAGAAGCATAATCGAAAAATAAAATGCCTTGGGTCTTTTAAATTAATTAGCCCAATTAAACTTAAATAAATCGAGATTAAAATACAATGGGTCTTTTACGAGCCTAGATCGAACGTAAATTAAACCGAGAAAATGAATACAATGGGCCTTTCTAATAGCCCAATCAAAAAATTAAATAAAAGCATAAATTAAATAAAACCAAGGAGTTAAATAAATAAAAGCATGGCATGAAATAAATCATAGGTTAATATTAATTTAGTTAGTTAGTCGTTTATTTAAATTACGTCCTTTTTTAATGTCGGGGTCTGTCAATGATCCATGAATAGTTCAAGGGTTCGGGTTTTTATACCCAAAGTTTCGTTTCCGGGCTCGCCGGAAAATATCAGGGACACCGAAAACTCGCCGGATTCCAGCCAAACACTGTTCACGCATCCTCAAAGCTCCTTTGCTACTGTTCATCGTCAAAACAAAACACCCATCCGTACTACCATGACAACAATTTGGCACCAACAACACCACCAAACCATCTCGTCCAATCACCTAAAACACCACCACCCACAGCCACATAATCTCATCAATGACACCATAGTATGTAAGTTTCCTAGAAGTTATTACGACACTCATAATGAGCTAGACATGCAGCGGAAGCTAGGAAACTAAACCAAGAACCAAGTGAAGCATATAAACCGTATAAAAAAAATCCATACCTTGTTCGGTTGAGGTCTTTCACCCAACTGCTGGAACGAATCATCTAGACCAAGACGAAGGCTGGAACGAATCAGTGAGAGCAAGAAGAAGACCTGCTCCTCTACGGTATCCACACGAACCGTGACGGTTTGGAATCGTCCCACGAAACAAACCTCGAGCTCCCCGGGCTGATGTGCTAGCAACAAAAACCGGGGCTGTGTGTGGTGTGTATGTTTTGGGTGTACTTCTTTTCTTTCATAAAGAACAAGAAGAGACCAAGGGGAGTGACCTGATGTGAAGATGGAGTTTTTCTCAGGAAAATGGCAGAGCATAACGTGAGAAGGAGAGGGAGAGATCAGACCATCAAGCTCCACACAACCACTCAACCACCCACCCCATCCAAAAGCTCATTAGTGGAGGTAATGGCCAACACCTTGGCCCCATTACCCATTACCCACCATTATCATGTCAAGACACAATAATACTCCACTAATCATTGTCATCATGCATAGCACCTAAAGAGGCACAATCATGCAGACAATAAGTGAGCCAACCAGCCCAAAACGACCTGGTTCAACCAGGGTCCAACCACGGTCCAACCACACATGGTCCAACCACGGTTCGACCACCTGCTCGAATCAACGGTTCTATGTGTGTGACCCTGTAGGCACTTGTAACATCCGGCAATAATTGTAAAATCTCATTTTACAATTATAAGCAAAGAGCGGCGTCTAGCAACACATCATTGCTACCCGAACGACAAGATCATTACTGATTCTCTATGCCTCGGAACATGTCAT
>JAKUCV010000060.1:0-21818 GCA_028386065.3 Turnera subulata | reverse complement strand
AGAATATCGACAGGAAACTCGGTTTCGGTTTCAATTTGAAATTAAGTATAGATAGTATATTGAATAAAGAGGTTAACATCATATGAAAGAAATTTATGGAAACAATAAAAATTGGATATAAGACAAGCCGTATAACGATTTCTAAACCGGCATTATGCATAATTATCTTTGTTTGCGCATTATAAGTGATTATTGTGTTCCTATATGTACATATAGGGTATCGGGATTTGACCGGATAGCAATTTCAGAGACACATTAGGTGAGGATGGATAAACATTGATATGTGCCCGTAATGTTGTGTGTGTTTCTTTGTTGTTTGTGTATTTTTGTTGTTAGATTGATCTGTTGGAATAATTATTGACTGTTACCTGATTGCTGTGGAATTATTGATGCTGTTGTTGGATTGTGATAGACTTATGTATATTGTGTTGGAAATAATGCTGAGCTGTTAATTTTGAATAATTTGCGTCATGAGATTGAGATAAGAGATTGAGTCTGTGGAGTTAATCTGAGATAATAGAAATTGGGTAATTGATGAAAGAGTAATAGATTTGGACTGGAATTTGAGAAGATGGTATGATAGTCACTTGGAAAGTAGTGGTACGACTAGATGGTTAGAGACTAGTTCTGTGGTGTCATGGCCAGTGGGTTAGTTGGTTGGGGTGTTGACCCTGGATTTGTGATATTGGGATGTTGATCCCGGATTTGTGATATTGGGATGTTGATCCCGGATTTGAGATATTGGGATGTTGATCCCGGATTTGAGATATGGGGATGTTGATCCCGGATTGTGGTGGGGCCTGGCAACCAGAATTAGTTAATAACCAGGTACGACCCTAGCTTGTCCAGTGACGGGCCTGGAAGATAAAATTGGTAATAAAAATTAATAAGTATTCTTTTGGTCTTGGCTTTGATATGATTTAATAAGATTCCTCTGTCGTGTTGTTTGTGTTGGTTTCCTCCGTTGAGATGTTTGTGTTGATTTCCTCTGTTGTGTTGTTTGTGTTGGATTCCTCTGTCGTGTTGTTTGTGTCAAATTCTTCTGTTTTGATGGATGTATTACTTCGAAAGTATTATGGTTGATCATATATCACTGTTTATCTTTCGTCGGTGAGCGCTTCGGACTCACCCCTCGCCTGCGGGGTTTCATCCCGTAGGGTGAGTTGTTTGTAGTGCAGGAACGTACAGGGCAAGCTGAAGCGTACCCTCGGACAGGACTTTGATCCATTGGTTGCATTGGGCTTTACATATGTTGTCGTGTGAGTTAAAAGTCTTCCGCTGTGCATATCGTTAAGTCTTCTGCTGTGTATATGTTGTAGTTGGGCCATTGGGCCGGATGGTTGTTGTTGATGTCCCCGGGCTTCGGGTGACGAGTTCCAAGTTGGGCCGAAGGGCCGGTTTTCAGTTTTGGTATTGGGCTGTTGGCCAGTTTATTGTTTTGTACACTATTTGTTGGGCTTTGTTGGGTTGGGTTGTCACAGTTCCGGCTCGTGTTTACTGTGTACGGTAAATACGGGTCGGGGCGCTTCATTTGCAAATTAATAGAGTACCTTCTTTATTAAATATATAATTTAATATTATAAATTATATAATTTAAAATATCAAAAAATATCATTATATGATAATGATTAATATAAACCTAAATTATTTTAATTACTCTCTTTAGTAAATTTATAATTTAATATTATAAATTATATAATTTAGAATATAATAAACATCAACGAATATCCTTAATTTAATTTAAGGATTGCTATGCAAAAAACTATTATGAACAATTCATATTCCTTTAGATTATAGGAAGAATAATTTGCAAATAATAAAAGAAATAGAAAAAAATTACTGCAAAAACATAACAACAAAAAAGAAAATAATAACAATAATAAAAACAATTACTGCAAAAACATAACAACAAAAAAGAACTTGAATACATGTCATACAATAATGAATGACATGTAGTCTATTACAATAATTCTCTTATAGTATAAAAATTAGCAAATTAATAGAGTACCTTCTTTATTAAATATATAATTTAATATTATAAATTATATAATTTAAAATATCAAAAAATATCATTACATGATAATGATTAATATAAACCTAAATTATTTAAATTACTCTCTTTATTAAATTTATAATTTAATATTATAAAATATATAATTTAGAATACAATGAACATCAAAAAATATCCTTAATTTAATTTAAGGATTTCTATGCAAAAATCTATTTTGGACAATTCATATTCCTTTAGATTATAGGAAGAATAATTTGAAAATAATAACAACAATAGAAAACAAATACTGCAAAAACATAACAATAAAATAGAAAATAATAACAGCAATAGAAAAAAATTACTGCAAAAACATAACAACAAAAAAGAACTTGAATACTTAACAAAAATTACAAGTCTGCTATAACAATTCTATTATAATATAAAAGTTATAAAATTAATAGGAATACCCTCTTTATTAAATGTATAAGTTAATATTATAAATTATATAATTTAGAAAATCATGAACATCAATAAATATTGTTAACAAAAATTCAATTTAAGTATTACTGCATAAAAATTTATTCTGAATAATTCCTATCCGATTATATGAAGAATAATTAACGAATAATAATAATCAAGAAACAATTACTGCAAAAACATAACTATGAAAAGAACTTGAATACTTAGCAAAAATTACAAGTCTGCTATAACAACTCTCTTATAGTATAACAGTCAGCAAATTAATGGAATTAATTTTTTTACTAAATATATAATTTAATGTTTTAAATTATATAATTTAGAATATCATGAATATCAACAAATATCATTAACAAAAATTTAATTTAAAGATTGCTATACAACAATTATTATGAATAATTCTTATCCCTCTATATTATACGAAAAATAATTATCAAATAAGTGCAATCGAAAAATAATTACTTGAAAAACATAACTACAAAAAAGAAATTGGATAGTCAGCAAAAAATAAAAGTCTGCTATAATATAAAATTCAGCAAATTAATAGAATTAACTTCTTTATGAAATGTATAATATAATATTGTGTTAGACCTTTTTTCAGTGTAAATGAGGGTAGGAGGCCTATTTATAAGCCTAAGAGGCAAGAAGAGACTTGATGATTAATAAAAGTGTGGAGATAGGCTTCCTGTTTTGAGATTTGGGTAGGAGATTGCTACCCAAATTTTCTGCTAGAACTTTTGTATTTGAAACTAAAAATTGCACCCAGCGGTTTTGCGGCTTCATACACTTCTCTTGACCTGTCTTCCTGTGATAATAGTCCCGAAAAATGACTATATCCATGTTGTGGCTTCTTGAGGCTTCTTTGATTGGAGGATTTTTAACAACTCCTATCTTGGCATATCCTTTGTTGACTTTGTTTTTGGAAGAGAAGAGGACAAGAAAAATAACCACTTCCTTGCTAGCCACCTTGCTCCCAACGGTCATTTGTCATTTGAGAAGAGTCTTGAAACTTGCATCTTGTCTCTTTTGAATTTGTGCAAAGGAAGGTGCAAAGCAACTTGATGAAGAAGATAAATAGGAGTACTAACAAAATGTGTGTGTGTGGCTTTCTATAAAAGAGACGTTAGATGACAGGGAAAGAAGAGAAAATAAGTGAAACGGTGCATTTTATTCAAAAGCTAAAATGGACCAAAGAATTTATGCCATGAAGTGGACCAACATACTCATCTTGGGCCATTGGTTAATCGTATATTTTAAAGGTAGGCCTACAGACATAAAGCCCAAAACAAAATTAACCTATTCAACCAAAGCATTAAAGACTTAAAGCCCTTTTAACAAAAGCATGGACTAATCAAAAAACAACTCATTAAATGAGATAAATATAAGAGAACAACAATAATGACTCTTAATATTAAATATTTAATTTAATATTATATATTTTATAATTTTGAATATCATGAATATCATCGTTAAAGAAAGTTCAACTTAAGAATTGCTATGTAACAGCCCGGGTAAAATTTTGCATTTTTCCGGGACTATAAAAGGCTTTGTACAGTAATTTATCTTATAAAATTAATCTCGGGTAATTAATTCAAGGTAAATCATGCATTGGATTCCGATATCGAGTAGTGCCCCACGTTTGGGATTTGTCTGCGGATCTTCCGGACCAAAGTTGGCATTTATCGGGTCCAGAAATATTTAGAAAAGTCGAGTTTAACCTCAAAGGACGGACCAGAAATAAATTAAAGAGGGTATAATAGTTATTTACTCGTCCAGACAGTACCCGCTCGATTATGCAGAATAATCACCCTGCACGCCTCAACCTTGCTGCATTCTTTCTCCTGTGTCACCCATCACCATGTTCGTTTCTATTGTCGCTTCTTCAACACTGCATTCATTGCACCATGCACGCGGTGTGTTTTATCGTAAGCTAATGTCTTCTTTCACACCTTTCCTGCACCACTAAACCAACCAAGTCTATAAAAACTATGTTCTTCCTGCCTGATCATGCACCCAGTAACACACATATCCTTCCTCCTGCTAAAAACCTATTACCCAGTCTTTTTCTTCATCCTGCAAAATACAAATCTGTAACCAGTGCAACCAACAAAAAAAGAGAGTAAAGAAACACACACACCCCTAGTCAGCACGCCGTCGTTTTGCCAACAATCACGCACACCCCTTCTTCCTCTTCATTCTTTTTCTTCCTCCTCCAACACGAGACCACCACAGCCTGACCACCACGAAACCACCACCCAAGCCACACCACCACCAAGCCGTCACCACCTTTTGCCTCTTTCTTCTTCTTGCTCGCCGTCGTCGGCAGGGGAGACAAGCCCGAAGCAAGCCGCCCGCCGTTCTCCTCGCTACTGCCAACGACCACCAGCAGCCACCGCGCCTCTACCCTCGTTTTTCCTCTCCGTCGCCGTCGCCTTGCTCGCGCGTCACTCCCGTGCCGTCGCTCCGCCTCGCCTCGCTTGGTCGTCCTACCTCGTCGCACCGCCGAGCTCGTCTGCACCTAGGTGAGCTTGGGTTGAAGACGACCCGACTGGGTTGGGTTGACCTGGCGGGTCTGAGGGTTGACCTGGGTCTTGGGTGCTGGGTCAGGCCTTGGCTTGGGCCTATGTGCTTGGATTCCTGCCTTGGTCTGGGCCTCTGCACCTGGGCCTCTAGGCTGAACTTGTTGGGCTGGGTTATTTGATGGTCTGGCCCAGTCCGAAAATAAAATTAAAAAGAAAGAGAGGAGAGAAATATATACATGCAGGATTATATTTTGGTAAAAAAAAGTATAAGATATACATATTGGAGGAAAATATGTATGTTATGGTAAATAATTTTTATGGAAAAAAAATTTAGGAAAGGGTATGATCAAAGTAAAAAAATTAATAATAATAAACCAGGATAATAATCGGGTTGGACAAAGATATTATGTACGACTTACAATATTAGATTGTCATCATTAGCATATCATTGTTGTGCATCTTATGTGTACGTTTTTTTTTAATTATTTAATATAGGAGCTGATAACGAGTCGTTCAACGGGAACTGGATTTGGAGCCCGTTGAGGATATTCATAACTGATAATCGGCTAAGGTGAGGATGGATAACCTTTAATATGTTGCATGTAATACTGTTGTGAATTCTCTAATGCTTGAATTGTTTGAATGAACTACTGAGTTGGTTATTGTTTGGCAACTCTATTATCGTCGCTGTTGTTGAATTGATATGATGGAGATCTTGAGAAATTGGATGATTGGAAATTTTGTTGATGACTTAAATGTCACGTGGGAAGTAGTGGTACGACTCGATGGTTAGAGACTGTCTTGAGGTTGCCATGATATAAGCATGTCTATGCTTAGGATGTCTATCCCGTGATTCTATTTTGGGATGTCTATCCTTGTTTGATATTTGGGATGTCTATCCCTGGGTTCTCTTCTGACCTGGCACCCGAAACATGTTAATAACCAGGTACGACCCTAGTTTGTCCAGTGACGGGGCCCGGTTACTAAAATTGGAAAAGTCAAGTTGTCTAATTCTGATTGTGTATATTCTTTTGTATTTGCCTATGTTTTCTTCCTTGAAGTATTATGGTTGCCCGCATATTGCTGGTTATCCATGATTGTACTTAAATGTTCCGGTGAGCACTTCGGACTCACCCCTCGTCTACGTGGTTTCATCATGTAGGATGAGTTGCTCGTAGTACATGTACGGTGTACGACCAGCTGCTGTATCTTCTTCACTTGACCCCAGATCCATACCTTCACTGCATGTACATAGAGTCTTCCGCTGCTGTTTTCTCATCACTCTACTTCTGTTGTTGCTTTATATTTTCTACTGCTGCTATTGTTGTTTTGTTGATGTATGATGACTATAATAAAAGTTCCCGTGCTTGGGTGACGGATGATATCTAGATTTCCGTTGTACTGGTTTTTGTAGTATAATTACTATCTGTTGTTGTAAGAAATGTAGTTCTGGCACGTGTTTACTATGTATTATTCTTGTTTGTTTGCTTGTATGTGTATAGTCTGGTCATAATCTTGGTATAATATGCATGCATACATTCTCATATAGGTACGAATAGATCCGATGGAAGGAAATCAGCATGCTGAGCAGCGTTTTGACGATGACCAAGTATCAGTCGATTAGTCGCAACTGGTCGTGGGTGGACAAGTACCCACGGGAACATCGGAGGGACACATCACAGATTAAACATACCATGGCACAAATTTTGCAATGTCAAGATGCTAAAGATGCTCGTTCAGAAGCCAAAGAAGCTTGAGAACAAGAGAATCAAGGATGTGTCGAGGATCCTGTTTGTACCAAGTTGACCAAGCTAGGTCTTGATACCTTTACAAGGGTTACCAACCCACAGATAGCTGACGACTGGCTTCTTCAGACTCACCGAGTGATGCTGAAACTCAGAAGCACAGATGACATGTGGGCTAGGTATGCCGCATCCATGTTTCACAAAGTCGCTATGGACTGGTGGGATTCGGCAACACGTGACCTGGCGAAACCAATCACCATGCCCTGGGCACAATTTACAGAGATGTTCCGAAGGAAGTTTGTTACAGATGTTTACCAGGACCAACTTAAGCGAGAATTTTTGAGTCTGCGACAGCAAATCAGACAGTCGGTGAACGGCTATAAGATCCAGTTTGACCATTTATCCATCTACGCAATAGAGTATGTGTCTACACCAGAGGCTAGATGCAAGCGTTTATGGGATGGCTTATGATCTTGCATCCAAACAGTCATGGGATGTAAAGTTTATGAAACTTATCAAGACATGCTTGCGGATGCTCTTCGAGCAGAGGTCATCTGGATGGGGAACGAAAGAGAAATGGAAGAGATTCGAAAGACGAAATCTGCACAGAGTGGTGGGAACCAAAACAAGAGGTTCCAGACCACCGCCAACAGGCCAGGCTATAGACAAAACCAATCCGTGTCAGTATCTCGGGGTCGTGGATGGAGCAACACTTACAACAATAATCGAGGGAGTTCTTGGATGCAATCTGGAGGGACTTCATTTGGAGGTACCCGTCTTAGACCTCCTTTGTCTACAGTGAGATCCTATGAGTGCAACAAGATGGGACACTACCGTTCCTCATGCCCTAAGTTGGGAAGGTCAAGGAATCCAGCTCCTACACAGACTGTACAAGCCTCAGTAGCTAGTGTATCGAGTGGTTCTGGAGTTACCCGAGGATGAGGACATGGAGTTGCACCTGCCAGAACACTGTCAGCTATGAACCAGAGAGTAGCTGTTCCAAGGGCGTTCGTTATCACGGCTGAAGAAGATCCAGAGAATACCGATGTTATTACAAGTATCTTTACAGTTTTTGGTAGTATTGCGTATACTTTGATAGATCCTGATGCTACCCATTACTTTGTCGCACAAAGTTTTGCAATACAACATAACTGTACGGAAGAGAGTTTAACACCTCCGTTGAGGGTTAGGTTACCCGCGGGCATAGTAGTTAGGTTAACACATGTATGTAGAGACGTATCGCTTTCGTACAACAATGAGGTCTTTCTTGCTCAGTTGGTTGTGATGAACATGGGAGGTTTCTATATAATCCTGGGGATGGATTGGTTGTCAAGATACAGTACATTGGTGAATTGTCGTACCAAGGAAGTGCTATTGACTTCCAACGGAGGACAACAGATCTTGTTAATAGGAATTGGGAGAGTTGCTACCGCATGTAGTATCTCTGCTACCCAAGACCACATAATGAAGCCATATGGTCCAGACGCCTTATTGACTCATATCACTGGTGAAGAAGTACAAACTCCTATTTTAGAGAAAATAGCTATGGTGAAGGAGTTTCCAGATGTTTTTCTTAAAAATCTACCAGGATTGCCTCCTGATAGAGAGGTTGAGTACACTATCGACCTATTGCCAGATGTTACACCTATATCAAGGGCTTCATACCGGCTGGCCCCAACAAAACTCCAGGAGTTGAAGAAACAGTTAGATGAACTGCTGGAGAAGGGTTTTATCAGACCCAGTACCTCACTTTGGAGTTCACCAGTGTTGTTTGTCAAGAAGAAGGATGGTAGTTTGCGTATGTGCGTAGACTATCGACAGCTGAACAAGGTGACGGTGAAGAACGAGTACCCGTTATCCAGGATCGATGATCTCTTCGATCAGTTGCAAGGAGCTACCATGTTTTCTAAGATCGATCTTTGATCGGGATACCACCAGATTAAGATTGCAGAGAAAGACGTACCGAAAACTGCACTCCGCACACAGTATGGTCACTTTGAGTTCACCGTGGTACCCTTTGGCTTGACCAATGCACCTACAGTTTTCATGTGCTTGATGCACTTGGTCCTGAATGAGTTCTTGGACAAGTTTGTGGTAGTCTTCATCGATGATATTCTGATATATTCGAAGAACAAGGAAGAACACGAAGAACACTTGAGGATAGTGCTACAGAAGCTATAGGAGAAACAATTGTATGCCAAGTTTAGCAAATGTGAGTTTTGGCTTAGAGAAGTTGCTTTCCTTGGACATGTTGTATCGGGAGATGGAATAAAAGTTGATCCCGCCAAAGTTAAAACTGTTCTGGAATGGGAGCCTCCCAAGAGTGTATCCGAAGTCTGGAGTTTTATTGGCCTTGCAGGATACTATCGGAGGTTTATTGAGGGATTTTCCTTGATCTCTGGTCCCATGACCAAGCTGTTGAGGAAGGATCAGGCTTTTGTATGGAGTTATACTTGTGAGAAAATTTTTGATGAGCTAAAGAAGAAGTTGACCTCAGCATTGGTTTTGACAGTACCTAAGCCAGGAGTGGAGTACACATTATTCTGTGATGCTTTAGGTCTTGGATTGGGAGCAGTGTTGATGCAAGTAGATCGGGTGATTGCTTATGCCTCGAGACAGTTAAAGCCACATGAGAAGAACTACCCGGCACATGATCTGGAGATGGCCGCAGTAATCCTTGCTTTAGAGATCTGACAACATTAGTTGTTTGGAGAGAGATGTCGGATTTTCACAGATCATAAGAGCCTAAAGTACATCATGACTCAGAAGGAACTTAACCTGCGACAAAGACGTTGGGTTGAGCTGCTGAATAATTATGATTGTACTATTGAGTACCATCCAGGAAAGGCTAATGTTGTAGCTGATGCGCTCAGCCGGAGACAACCAGAAGATGTTTCCACTACTTACTTGGTACCCTCACTTATCGAGTTAAGGAAGTTGGGAGTTGACCTGATAGTAGATGACACAGGTGCCTTGCTAGCACATATGGATATAAAATCCAACCTGAGAGAATGGATTGTTGAGTTACAAGAAGGAGATCCTGACTTAGTCAAGCTGAAAAAGGAGTACGCAAAGGGAAAGAGGATAAGTTCCACATAGCTGAAGATGGTGCACTGATGATTGGGAAGCGTTTATGTGTTTTCATTATCGGTGATCTACGTAGTCAGATTTTAGAAGAAGGATACATGACACCATATGCAATGCATTCTGGAAGTACGAAGATGCATCAGGACCTAAAGAGCCATTATTGGTGGCCGTGAATGAAGAAGGATGTGGCAGAATATGTAGCAAAGTGCATTACTTGCCAGTAGGTGAAAGCTGAACATCAGGCTCCAGCAGGCAAAATGAGATCGTTGACAGTGCCAGAGTGGAAACGGGAGATGATCACCACGGATTTTGTGATTGAATTATCGATGAATCGGAAGCAACATGATGTTTTTTGGGTTATCATTGATCGATTGACAAAATCGGCTCATTTCCTTCCCATTTGACAGACCGACACTATGGACAAGTTGGCGAAGTTATATGTTGCTGAGATTGTGAGGCTACATGGTATTCCTAAGTCTATAGTCTCAGACAAAGATCCCAGATTTACCATACATTTCTGGAAGATTTTATAAGCAGCTTTGGGAACCAACTTGAGTTTTAGTATTGCCTTTCATCCATAGACAGACGGACAGTTAGAAAGGACTATACAGACGTTGGAGGACATGCTGAGGGCTTGTGCACTTAACTTCAGTGGAAGTTGGGACAAGTACTTGCCTTTGGCAGAATGTGCTTACAACAATGATTATCATTCTAGTATCGAAATGCCACCATTTGAAGCTCTCTACAGAAGGAAGTGTAGGAGTCCAGTTTGTTGGGATAAAGAAGGACTTTCTTTTATCGCTGGTCTGGATTTGGTTAAACAAATAGTTGATAAGATCTAGACGGTGAAACAGTGCATGAGAGCTGCTCAAGACCGATAGAAGAGCTACACCGACAAGCATTGGCAGGAGATGGAGTACAAGGTTGGAGAGAAAGTTTTCCTCTAAGTTGCGCCATGGGGAGGCATAATCAGGTTCGGAAAGAGAGGAAATTTGAGTCCCAGATATATCGGACCTTATAAGATCGTGGAAAGGATCGGACCTTTGGCATACAGGTTGTCATTACCTGAGGAACTATCGCGCATTCATGACGTTTTCCACGTCTCCATACTGAGGAGAAACTGGTCTGATCCTAGTCATGTTGTAACACCAGCAGATGTTGAAGTGGCAGAGGATCTTATATACACAGAGGTACCAGAGTAGATCCTTGCCTGAGAAGTACGGCAATTGCGGAACCGAACCATTCCCATGGTAAAGGTTAAGTGGAGTAAGCATTCTACAAATGAATCTACATGGGAAGTTGAAGAGCACATGCAGACCCAGTACCCGCATCTCTTCACAGGATTGGAGTGAATTTCGAGGACGAAATTTTTTAAGGGGGGTAGACTGTAACAGCCCGGGTAAAATTTTGCATTTTTCTTGGACTGTAAAAGGCTTTGTATAGTAATTTACCTTATAAAATTAATCTTGACTAATTAATTCAAGGTAAATCAAGCATTGGATTCCGATATCAAGTACTGCTCCACATTCGGGATTTTTTTGCGGATATTTTGGACCAAAGTTGGCATTTATCGGGTCCAGAAATATTTAGAAAAGTCGAGTTTAACCTCGAAGGCATGGACCAAAAATAAATTAAAGAGGGTATAATCTTTATTTGCTGGTCCAGACGGTACCCGCTCGATTATACAGATTATTCACCCTGCATGTGTCAACCTTGCAGCTGCATTCTTTCTCCTGTGTCACCCATCACCATGTCCGTTTCTATTGTCGCTTCTTCAACACAGCATTCGTTGCACCATACACGCGGTGTGTTTTATCGTAAGCTAATGTCTTCTTTCACACCTTTCCTGCACCAACTAAACCAACCAAGTCTATAAAAGCTATGTTCTTCTTGCCTGATCATGCACCCAGTAAACACATTTCCTTCCTCCTTCCAAAAACCTATTACCCAGTCCTTTTCTTCATCTTGCAAAATACAAATATGTAACTAGTGCAACCAAAAAAAAAAAAGAAACAAACATACCCCTAATCAGCACGCCATCGTTTTGCCAACAATCACCCACACCCCATCTTCCTCTTCTTTCTTTTTCTTCCTCCTCCAACCTGAGACCACCATAGCTCGACCACCACGAAACCACCACCTAAGTCACACCACCACCAAGTCATCACCACCTTTTCCTCTTTCTTCTTCTCGCTCGCCGTCGCCGCCATGGGAGACAAGCCCGAAGCAAGCCGCCCGCTGTTCTCCTCACTATTGCCAATGACCACCAGCAGCCACCGCGCCTCCACCCTCTTTTTTCCTCTCCTTTGTCGTCGCCTTGCTCGCGCCTCCCTGCCGTGCCGTCGCTCCACCTTGCTTCGCTTGCTCGTCCTTCCTCGTCGCGCCGCCGAGCTTGTCAGCACCTAGGTGAGCTTGGGCTGAAGACGACACGGCTGGGTCGAGTTGACCCGGAAGGTCTGAGCGTTGACCTGGGTCTTGGGTGCTGGGTCAGGCCTTGGCTTGGGCCTATGTGCTTGGGTTCCTGCCATGGTCTTGGCCTCTGCACCTGGGCCTCTAGGCTGAACTTATTAGGTTGGGTTATTTGATGGTCTGGCCCAGTCCGAAAATAAAATTAAAAAAAGAGAGAAAAGAAATATATACATGCAGGATTATATTTTGGGAAAAAAAAAGTATGGGATATAAATATTGGAGGAAAATATGTATGTTATTGTAAATAATTTTTATGGACAAAATTTAGGAAAGGGTATTATCAAAGTAAAAAAAAAAAAAAAACCAGGGTAATAATCGGGTTGGGCAAAGATATTATGTACGACTTACAGTATTAGATTGTCACCATTAGTATATCATTGTTGTGCATCTTATGTATACGTTTTTTTTATTATTTAATATAGGAGCTGATAATGAGCCGTTCAACGTGGAACCGGATTTGGAGCCCGTTGAGGATATTCATAACTGATAATCAACTAAGATGAGGATGGACAACCTTTAATATGTTGCCTGTAATACTGTTGTGATTTCTCTATTGCTTGAATTGTTTGATTGAACTGCTGAGTTAGTTATTGTTGGGCAACTCTGTTATTGTCGTTGTTGTTGAATTTATATGATGGACATCTTGAGAAATTAGATAATTGGAAATTTTGTTGATGAATTAAATGTCACGTGGGAAGTAGTGGTACGACTCGATGGTTAGAGGCTGTCTTGTGGTGGCAATGATATATGCATGTCTATACTTGGGATGTCTATCCCGTGATTCTATTTTGGGATGTCTATCCCTGTTTGATATTTGGGATGTCCATCCCTGGGTTCTCTTTTGACCTGGCACCCGGAATATGTTAATAACCAGGTACGACCCTAGCTTGTCCAGTGACGGGGCCCGGTTACTAAAATTGGAAAAGTCAAGTTGTCTAATTCTGATTGTGTATATTCTTTTGTATTTGCCTATGTTTTCTTCCTTGAAGTATTATGGTTGCCCGCATATTGCTGGTTATCCATGATTGTACTTAAATGTACCGGTGAGCACTTCGGACTCACCCCTCGCCTATGTGGTTTCATCACGTAGGATTAGTTGCCCGTAGTATAGGTACGGTATATGACCAGCTGTTGTATCTTCTTCACTTGACCCCGGATCCATACCTTCGCTGCATGTACATAGAGTCTTCCGCTGCTATTTTCTCATCACTCTACTTTTGTTGTTGCTTTATAGTTTCTACTGCTGTTGTTTTTTTGTTGATGTATGATGACTATAATAAAGGTCCCCGTGCTCGGGTGACGGATGATATCTGGATTTTCGTAGTATTTGTTTCTGTAGTATAATTACTGTCTGCTGTTGTAATAAAAGTAGTTATGGCACGTGTTTACTATGTATGGTAAATGCGGGTCGGGGTATTTCATGCTATCCAAGCGATTAACTGTAATCGAAAAACAACTACTGCAAAAATATAATTACAAAAAAGAACTTGAACACTTAGCAAAAATTACAAGTAAGAACAACGACTGTAAAGAAGAATAATAGTGAGAACTCATGAGGAATGTGTTCGAGTAATATTTTTTTCCATATTTGAAAATGAGTAAACATTACAAATAGAATAAATAATTATTATTTTCCCTTACACTTTTTTCATAAATTAATTTCATTTATTATTCTTTTTCATGATTTAAAATATATTTTTGTATTAATAATAATAAATTTTAGAATGTAATTATTGTAATCGTGTCGAAATATATTAAAAAATAATAATTTAATTTAATAATTTCTATTTACATCATTTATATATTAATTTTTATTTAAATAATTATATTATATATTATCGTGCTACCTGCATCGCACGTACTGGAAAACTGGTATTTAAAAAAAAATCGTGCCCGGAGGAGGAAGCTTTTAGGACAAGATAAAAAAAAAAAAAACAAGAGTGTTTGTGTGGCTTATGTGCCGGAAGTATTCACACGTTTGTTGTTATTTTCGGACAGAGGATGAACATTTAATGGGGATAAGGTTTTGTGGAAACCATTTTTTTAATCAATAATAATTAGACTTCCCGTTCCTGTCTACGTATCTTTGTTAACTGCTAGAAAAGTGGCCGGGTTTAGGGTTTTGGTGGGGGAGGAAGCCATGGGCCGGCCTGCAAACAAGGGAACTGGGCCGGTCAGCTGGGTAGGTCCCACGTGGTGGTGAGGATCTGCTCCTCACTTGCTTCGGTTTAACCGATGGTGAGGGCTAATAAAGTATATGAACTTTTAACTGATTTGTTTTTGCATGTTTTGGGAGAAAAGAAAACAGATTTTTTTATACTGTGTTTAGTGAACTCTTTGTTGTTTTTGTTTAGATTTTGATGTATCTTGTCAAAGATTTAGTTCCCCTGGTCCACTCCACATCAAGGAACTTCTATTCCAAGAAAATGAGAGTACTTTCTGTAACGTTGACTGTTATGTGTAACAACAATTGTACGTAAATTTGCCTAAAACAAAGCCTCTGTTTGCAAGCTCACACACGCCCTGCGCATTCACCCTAAGGAGAACAGCAGAGTTGGCAACCACCACCAACAGGCTGGTGGAAGCTGAACACGGATGGATTAGTCAAGCAACCAGACAACAAAGCTTCTACTGGGGGCCTCCTCAGGGATCATAATGCCAAATGGATATCTGGCTTCTGCAGCAACTTGGGCTCCTGCGTCCCTATCAAGGCAAAACTTTGGGGCATCTTGACCGGGCTTCAGCTGGCATGGTCTCTAAACTGCCGGCGACTCCAAGTAGAAACGGATGCACTGGCCGTAGTGGAGTGGCTCACATGTGACCTAGACCCAAACATGATACTGGACGAAATAGTTTGGGAGATTAGGGATAGTTTGAAGAGAGATTGGTGTGTTAATATAGTACATGCATCTAAGTTATCCAGCTTAGTGACAGCGAGTTTAGCAGAGAAAGCTGCAGAGTTACCCTTTGGCACTACCATTCTGCATGCACCACCAGATAATGTAGCTAATCTCATTGAGCAAGACAGGGGAGATAATTTCTTGTAGCCTCAAACTAATGTATGTATTTTGATTTTTTAATACAATACCATTTCAGATCAAAAAAAAATTTGCCTAAAACAAACATTACAGGACATGCTATCGACACTTTAGTTAGTTCCAACTTAAAATATCTCAATTTTTGGCAGCATGCTTCTTTCTAATTCTAACAATGTAGTGCTATTTGACCCGCCCAGTATTAATTAGTAAATACATCTTCTTAAGTCCAGACCCGCGCAATTAATAATTATACACCCGGATAGGATGATTTAAAAAAACCCATATAAATTCACTGTAGGAATGTAGTTAGCAGTGAATAGCTGAATTTAACAGTTTATAAAATAATTAACACTTAGTTTTCTCATTGGAGACAGGCGGTGGATCGTAATTGATTGCAGTATATCGATCACTTCATACAGCATGCAATAATCCCAAATAGTGTGGTCAGCTCATTTTTTAATCATCATTATGGTCAATTCTTTCTTTTCTTATTTTGAACTCAACCTATATACGAACCTTCTACGTAGCATACTTCAGTCCTTAATCCTAAACAAGATTCGAATAAGATGGAATACAGCAAAAAAAAGAAAGTCGTACTAAAGACACATATCTATAAGGCTGTAAAAATGTGCAAGGGCCAATTTCACCTACTCCATACTGTCATCATAATAAGTCTCCAATAATACTAACTATTGTATTATATGCATAACGGTGGATTGATTATGAAGATGACCACCGTCGAGCCATGATAGAGAAAGGATTAGACCTTGCAATTCGTGTTGTCGTGTCGGGTTCGTGTCGGGTTGAACAGGTATTCGGGTTCCAAATCTTCAACGCGACCCAACCCATTTAATAATCGTGTCGTGTGGTGTCCAACCCGTTTATTATCGTGTCGGGTTCGGGTTGACCCGCGGGTTACATATTAAGTCTAACAAGTCTAAAAATTAGTTTGAAATTTTTTTATTTTGCATATTTTTTGAGCAAATAGGTATATAATTAGATTTTCTCATATATTAAAGAAAATTATAAATTGTAGAATCATAATATAATAATATTTTAAAGCATTTATAGAAATATTTTTGGATAATTTTAGTAACTTTAGCCTTAAATATTGAATAAGTCTTATATTATATCAGTAAAATATCAATACCCTAAATATAATCGGGTCACAAACAGGTACCTATCGGGTTGGCGGGTCAACTCGCAACCTGACCTGCTAATTTTCGTGTCGTGTCGGGTCGACCCATTTAACTAAACGGGTTGAAAATCTCTGACCTATACCTGCTAATTTCGTGTCAGGTTCGTGTCGGGTTGTCGTGTCACTGCCCGTTTTGCCAGGTCTAGATAGGATATATAGAAAAAGGGTTACTTGAGGGCCAGTGAAGTTATCATATGATACATATGAGGTCCCTTTGTATTCAATGATGTTATAAAACGTGTATGAACACTGTTGTACCTACCTGTATTATTTATACCCATTCACAGATGAATAAACTTTGACGAGCTGAACCATGCTCTTCTCCTTTTTTCTTCTTCTCTCCTACTTCTTCCCCTCCTTCGTCTTCACTTATCACAGTGTAAATTACTTATATTCAAAACAAGTTAACAGCACGATAACGCCTCTACCCGAGCATGAAGAAAACCGGAGCAGAAAAATACAGAAAAAATGAAAACGCAGTGAACAGTATCGTCACCCTCTGGTTACTTTTCACGCGTAAGAGTTCCACGCCACCTCTCACACCACCGCCACCACCGGCGTGTTCCCCTCGTCGTCGCCGACCGAACGACGCCTCCTCCGTCCATTACCGCCGCCGGGAGAAGAAAACCCGACGAGAAACCCGTCGGATCCTCTCCTCCTCGTCGGATCCTTCTGCTCGCGACGACTGGTGCTACCGCAACCTCCACCTCGCCTCCGTCTCTCCTCGCGTCACCTGCCGCAGCGCCGGCTGCTCGCTGCCGCTGCTCCGGAGAAGACGAGCCGACGAGAAACCGCCCGAGCGACCCACCTCCTTGCCGCCGACGCTGCAACCACCAACACCAACAGCCGCCTCCCCGCGTCGCCACCCTGCACCACGCGTAACAGCCATGGCCGTCCCATCGCCGCCGCCGCTGCAAGGTGAGCTGCAGGTGTTGGACATGGCGCGCAGGTCGACCCGTTGCAGTGGGTTCGACCCGGATTGTTTTGGTTAAATGCTGATGGGTTTAGGGCTAGTTGGATTGTGCTCCTGGCTTGGGCGCATGGGCTGGCTGGCTGGGCCTGCTGTGCGGGCCTGCGCCTGGGCATCTGATTGGGGCCTGGGTTGGCACTGTGTAGTAGGCTGGGCCGGCACTATTTGGCCCAATCCGGGTATAAGAAAGATTTACATATAATAAAAATAATTCTTGAAATATATATATATATATATATGAAATATGTGTTTGAAAAATATATATATATGGTATATTATTTTTGTTAGTGTAATATGCCCAAAAGCCAATCATGGATGATTATTTATAGTCATGTATACGCATTAAGGTTATTCCAATAAGTATCGTTTATGAGATAAACGCTTGCACATACTTATAACCCTAGAATATTTCATATTCTTAAATTGTCCCTAGTCGATTATTATTATGGATGGGTTGTAATAATAAATTAAGACTAGCATATGTCGAGAATTGCATATGTGATATGAATATTACATACGGGTACAAGTTAGAGAACTTGTGGACTGGACCGACCCACATAAGAATGCTACATGGAACGTTATATGTTTTGCCGATAGTAGTTCTTATAATGTATTGTCCTTAGACCTGTGATCATCAAGGTTCCCAACATGTGAATCATATGCTTTGATATTATTCCTGGTCATCCGTAACTGGATAGACGTAAGGGTAATCATTGGGTGTATGATGAGTGTGTAGTGGGTTTTGTATGATCCAGAGGGGATTCGTCCAACCCATATAACGGGTATATTATCGGAGTGTTTCTTGATAGAGTTGAACCGTAAATGCATGGCCATGCTCGGATAATGATATATGATATCATTGGTATCCGTTTTACCGGTTAACTCGAGGATCAAGAAACCGAGATTAAACATATGCGAGATTGACATATTCCATGTCTCGTGTTTAATCTTGATAATGGGACGAAGGGACGATGACATGTTCCGAGGCACGTGGAATCAGTATTGATCTTGTCGTTCGGGTGGCAATGATGTGTTGCTAGACGCCGCTCTTTGCTTATAATTGTAAAATGAGATTTTACGATTATTGCCGAACGTACAAGTGCCTACAGGGTCACACACATACAGCCGTTGATTCGAGCAGGTGGTTGAACCGTGGTTGGACCATGGTTGAACCAAGGTGTGGTTGGACTGCGGTTGGACCGTGGTTGGACCAGGGTCGTTTTTGGGCTGGTTTGGTTCACTAAATGTCAGATTTTTGAACCTAAACATGCTGAGTTGTGTTGATAATGCTTAGTGGGAAACATGATTATGTGGAGACATAATCATGTTGCTTAGTGGACCACCATGTTGGCCATTAACTCCACTAATGCATTATCCCTTTGAGGGTTGAGTGATCATATCACTATTGCTCATCTTCTTCCTCACACACACTTGTTCTTGAGAGAATTTTCAGAGCTTGAGAAGAGTTCTTGAGTGGTCTGAAAATTGAGAGAAAAACACCACACACAAAAGCTCCCGGAAACCTGTTGCTAGCACACCAGTTCGGGAGAGCTCGGGTTGAAGTCGTGAGACGTTCTTCAACCGGTTACAGCGGTTCGTATGGATACCGTAGAGGGGCGAGGCTTTTGTCTGGCTCTAGCTGATTCGGTTCTACAGTTGGGTGAAAGACCTCAACCGTTACAGGTATGAAAAATTGTTATTCGGTTTAGCTCCCTTCACATGGATCCTCCATGTGTATCCGGTATTTCCGCTGCGCATACATGTTGTATTTTTGTGCTTTTGATTGTCAATTGCATGAACCGGATACTTACAGTGGTAGCGGAGCTTCTTGTGAAGTCCTAAACCGAATTTTTGTGTGTTCATATGTTATATGTGATATAGCTTGAACATGCTAGGCATATGTGATATGTTGTTTTCAATTATGTATATGTGATATATGTATTGATGTTGGTGTTTGTCAAAAGAGTTTTGACAAAGAGAACTTGATTGGTATGTGATATCAATCAAGGAGTTCTTGGCAGTAAGTCGAAAGAGTTCGACTAGGAAAAACCGAGTGTCGGTTTGTGTTTTGAACGATTGTAGTTCAAGTTCCGCAGGCCCAGAACATCGATGTTGGTAGGACTAACATCGATGTTCATGTGTTGATTAGCCTTTGCAGAGCCGAATTAACATCGATGTTGTGTTGACAACATCGATGTTCTAAGTAGGCTGGTTTTGGCCGAATCAAAATAACATCGATGTTGAGTTATCAACATCGATGTTGACATGAAGAGGCCTTGGCAGAACTCTCACAACATCGATGTTTAAGAGTTAAACATCGATGTTATTTGAGCTCGGCCAAATTGGTTTGAGTTCCAGAGCTCCAACAACATCGATGTTTAAGTGTCAACATCGATGTTCTTGAGTTCCAGAACCCAAACATCGATGTTTAAATGTTAAACATCGATGTTATAATGCTACTGCCACAATCTTGAACTTTCAAGTACTCAAAACATCGATGTTTAAGTGTTCAACATCGATGTTCTTGAGCTACTGCCAAATGGTTTGAAGTTCAGATACTCAAACATCGATGTTTAAGTGTTAACATCGTTGTTCTATGCATTCGACAACTTCCAACATCGATGTTTGAGTGTCAACATCGATGTTTTGCAGATTCGCAAACTCCAAACATCGATGTTGAAGGGTTCAACATCGATGTTGTGGAACCCAGTAACTTCATCTGTGAATTCGGGACAGAAGGAGGCCGAATTGGTGTCTGGCTTGAACAGCAAAGTTGTAGCCCTACTTCTTAGCTTTCCAAGGACACCAAGTTTGCACAAATCCGAGCTCTATATCTCTGGATATGGCCAAAATACTAAGTCCTGCCAAGTAGTTGGGAGAATCAGATTCTCAAAACATCGATGTTCAAGTTAGACATCGATGTTCACATGTATTTTTGGTTTCAAACTTACATGAAATCAATGTATGATTTATCAAGAACAAGCATGTGATGTGTAGGAATTATGTGTTGATGAAAATATTAAGTTCTTAGTTGCCTTCCATGGTAAGCACTCATCATTGCTTCGATCAACAAATGGTAGGTTTTGCCAAAGCAAGGTGTCTTTGTTTATCTTAGCAAGGTGCGAGTGGATAATTGTAATATCTCGACTGCTTATTGTGGGTTTGGACTTAACTAAGTCATCTTAATAGGATTAAGGACAGAGAGGCAAGGGTTGAGTAATGTCTATGAGATAGATATGGACAAAGTGTTGTTCACTCAACTATCCAAGAGTTACATGAGATGTAATTGACAAGAGTTGTCTACCTAAATAACTATTGATATATGCGATCAGCCAAAGCTGACATATGTTGTAGTGAAATATGGATCTTGGCCTACCTATATAATTGTTTTGATTTATGTAGTAGGAGCACATTTAATAGAATTCCTTGTTAAATATATTTATATGCATGACTCTTATTTGTGTGAGTTGATCATTGTTGTAGAGTATCCATGGCACTAAACACTAGCACATTGTCACTGCGATCAGTCCTTGAGAAGGAAAAATTAAACGGGAATAACTTTCTAAAATGGTATCGTAATTTAAGGATAGTCCTCAAACAAGAAAAAAAAACTGTATGTCCTCGAAGGGCTTGTTCCAAAGGAACCGTTGCCTAGTGCTTCTAGGGCAGGAAGGGATGCTTAGTAGAAGCATCTTGATGATGCATTGGATGCATCATGCCTTATGCTTATAACCATGGACTCTGAGCTTCAGAAGCAACATGAGTAATTGGGGGCGTTCGATGTGATCGAACACCTGAGAGGTATGAGACCTCTAAAGCATTATTCCATTGCAAGATAGCTGGCCATTGGAAACTAGACTGCCCTGTTTACCTTGAAGAGGTAAAGAAGCAGATGGGAAGTGAGACTTCTGCTTCAGGTATTTTGTTATAGAGGCTAATATCTCTACCTCTGCATCATGGGTACTAGATACCGGATGTGGTTCTCACATTTGTGGAAATGTGAAGGAACTGAGAAAGAGTAGGAGATTGGCTAAGGGTGAGATAGACCTACGTGTGGGAAATGGATCAAGAGTTGCTGTATTAGCCGTAGGAACTTACTATCTATCCTTACTGAGTGGTTTATTTTTGGAACTAGACGATTGCTATTATGTACCAACCATTAGCAGGAATCTGATTTTTGTATCTTGTCTTGACAAGAAAGGATTTTCATTTGTAATAAAGGACAATTGTTGTTCCATTTATTTCAATGATGTATATTATGGTGGTGCATATTTGAGCAATGGTTTGTATGTTCTAAACCTAGAAACCGCAATCTATAACGT
>JAKUCV010000059.1:144029-183533 GCA_028386065.3 Turnera subulata | reverse complement strand
AAAAGATGATAATAAAGGATATGAACCGGGATGGGGTAAATTCACATTTGGCATCATAGTATACCGATTATGTGCATTTATGCGTATATGTTGTTTTATTGTATAGGTTTGGGTATCGGGCAGTTTTCCGAGGAGCCGGCGTCGTACCGGTCATTATTTCCGGAGTTGAGTAATCGGCCAAGGTGAGGATGGATAAACCTTGATATGTGCCCGTAATGCTGTGTGTGCATTTTGTTGTTGTTTGATTTGCTGGAATGACTGTTGATTGTTATTGGATTGCTGTGGAATTGTTGATGTTGTTGTTATTGTTGAATCGTGTTAGACCTGTGTATGTTGTATTGGAAATATTGCTGAACTGCTATTTGTGAAAAATTGGTGACATGAGGTTGTTGATTGAATGTGGAAACTGTTGATGTTACTATTGCTATTTGTTGATGTGGACTTGCCATGATGTTGTTGAACTATGCTGTTGGTTTGTGATATTGTGAGAAATCATTGAACTGTTGATTGTGAGAATTTGGAAATAAGAAATTGTTGGCTGGTTGAGTTTGGGAAGTGAATTATGAAGATTAAAAGTTGAGGTATGATGATAAGTAATGGGAATGGAAGTTAATTTTGAGATGAGGATATAATTGTCACTTGGAAAGTAGAGGTACGACCCGATGGTTTGAAAATTAATTTTGGGATGCTATGGTCGGTTACTTGGTTTGGTTACTTGATTTGGTTGGCATGTTGATGCCTGTGGTTGGGGTATACCAAATACCCAGTGGTTCGGATATACCGAATATCCGGTTGGCATGTTGTTGCCTGTGGTTGGGGTATACCAAATACCCAGTGGTTCGGATATACCGAATATCCGGTTGGCATGTTGTTGCCTGTGGTTAGGGTATACCAAATACCCAGTGGTTCGGGTATACCGAATATCCGGTTGGCATGTTGATACCTGTGGTTGGGGTATACCGAATACCCAGTGGTTCGGATATACCGAATATCCGGTTTTGGGATGTTGATCCCGGTATGGTATTTTGGGTTGTTGAACCCGGTGTGATTTGGTAATTTGGGACGGGGTCCCGGTATGGTAAGATTTGGTATGGTTCTTTGACCTGGCATCCGGAATTAATTAATAACCAGGTACGACCCTTGTGGGTTTTGTTAAGTCTTCCGCTGTGCAATGTTTTCGCTGTTTTGGGCCAATGGGCCAGTATTGTATTTACGATGTTCACTATTTTGGGCCGTTGGGCCGAGTATATGTTGTCCACACTGTATGCTTGGGCTATGTTGGGTCGGGTAGTCACAGTTCCGACCTGTGTTTACTGTGTACGGTAAATACGGGTCGGGGCGTTTCATCTTTCCATATCTTTAGGGAATAATAATTATTAATTTCGTAAATTTTAGTTTTTTTTTTGTTTTTATACCAATTAATGGGAGCTTTCCATATTTTTAGGGAATAATAATTATTAATTTCCTAAAATTTAGATATTTTTTTATTTTTATACCAAATAATGGGAGGTTTTCATATTTCTAGGGAATAATAATTATTAATTTCCTAGAATTTAGGTTTTTTTTTTTATTTTTATACCAATTAATCGGAGCTTTCTATATTTTTATGCAATAATAATTATTAATTTCCTAAAATTTAGGTATTTTTTTGTTTTTATACCAATTAATGGGAGCTTTTTATATTTTTAGGGAATAATAATTACCAATTAATTGGTACTTTTTTTATTATTCCCTTTTTATTTTATATTTTTTTATAAAAAGAAAAATAAACAAAATTATTAAATAGTTATTTTCTTTGGTATAAATATTTTTATTTCGTATTTTTTGTTAGAAAATAATAAAAAATTATTAAACGGCTATGATGCTGCCACGTGTCATTCATCGGAATATTCCGTTAGTGCAAGTAACGGAATCCATATGCCCATGGACGGAAGTGGTTAATTGCATCAAATTGGGAGTTCAGGTGGTCATTTGACGAAAAAAAAAGTTCAGGGGGTGAGTGAAAAATATACTAGAATTCAGAGGGTCAAAATGTAATTAACCCAAGTTTGTACCCTCCTATCATTCTATTAATTTAAGTTATCTAGCTTTTGATTGCATGATACCAGTTCGGTGCATGATAGGGCTGGGGATCTGATCGTTTGCTTGAAAACATTTTTGAGTTTTTTTTTTCCTCTTCCTATTGTGATGGAAATTTTAGTTTTTTTAAAGTAGTCGTCATTTTCATAAATCATGGATCATCAAATCAGCAGACAAGAGGAAAATATGAAAACCTAACAAAGAACAATATTTGTACTACGCCACTATTTATGTGACACGTATATCGACGTGAAACTGAAAGCAGTTTGAAATGTTGACTTCTCCACTCTTTGTCTCGCTTACGAATTTTCATCCATTTCTTATCGATCTGCATTCCGTAAGCTTTATTATATACTATGTTTGTTTTTAAATTAGGTGTAGAAAGAAGTGAAGTAAGTTGTCTTAATGCTGGCTGATGTAGGTAGCATTTTTTAAAATATGTAAAATCAAGAGAGTATAGGAAAGGGGAAAATCAATTGCAATTTTCTTTTTTAAATCAGTAGTAGTAACTTAATTGCTTAATTTACAAAACTATATGGTCTAGGATTTTTGATCCCCTGAATTCATGAGCTTATCATGTGATCATCATGGGTAGCAATGCAATAAATAGGGCTGATGAGGCACACAGTCAGGTACAAATAGACATATCAAGTGTCAGGTGTTGACCCTTCATCTCCTTTTTGGTTATTGATTTTACCATATTTATACACACCCACACATAATTTCTTTTTTTAAAAAAAACAAAAATAAAAACCCAACAAAACAAATGAACAAAGGAGCATATACCTCCTCCATACAAAAGCATCTTTCTTAAAGTATTTAATTGTTTTTTAAAAAAATTTAACCCAACTCTGCCCCTTCCCCAAAATCTAGCCTGCCAGCCAGCATCTCTTCCCCAAACAAATCATTTCCTTTCCATTCTCTCATTTTCCTCTCACCTAGACACTCACCCAAACCAGGCCACGCACCCAAACACAAAAACACAAAACAACAAAAGACACATAAATATAACAGATACAACACAAACACAACACAAACCTTATAATGCCTTGTTCCAGTTAAAATCTCTCTCCTTTCTCTTTCCCTCTTCTCTCTTGTTGTTTCTCTTCCAACCATTTCTACTTACTAATAAAACAAGAAATAGAAACACACAAAAACAAACACCCTCCTCTCTTCTCTTCTCTTCTCTTCTCTTCTCCACCAATCAATCTAATCATGGCCAAAGTTCCCACCCCGCCCTCCCCGCCTCCGCCGCCCGCCGCGTCTCCGGGCACCTCCAACCAGGCCCTGCTCCTGGGGCGGTACGAGGTCGGGAAGCTCCTGGGCCACGGCACCTTCGCCAAGGTCTACCACGCCAGGAACGTGAGGACCAACGAGAGCGTGGCCATAAAGGTGATCGACAAGGAGAAGATCCTCAAGAGCGGCCTCATCGCCCACATAAAGCGGGAAATCTCCATCCTCCGCCGCGTCCGCCACCCGAACATCGTCCAGCTCTTCGAGGTCATGGCCACCAAGGCCAAGATCTACTTCGTCATGGAATACGTCCGCGGAGGGGAGCTGTTCAACAAGGTCGCCAAGGGCCGCCTCAAGGAGGACGCCGCCCGGAAATACTTCCAGCAGCTCATCTCCGCCGTCTGGTTCTGCCACGCCAGGGGGGTCTTCCACCGAGATCTGAAGCCCGAGAACCTCCTCCTCGACGAGAACGGGAACCTCAAGGTCTCCGATTTCGGGCTCAGCGCCGTCTCCGACCAGATACGACAAGACGGCCTGTTCCACACTTTCTGCGGGACTCCCGCTTATGTCGCCCCCGAGGTTCTTGCAAGAAAAGGGTACGACGCCGCGAAAGTGGACATTTGGTCGTGTGGGGTTATTCTGTTTGTGTTAATGGCCGGTTACTTGCCTTTCCATGACCAGAATATCATGGCCATGTACAAGAAGATTTACAGAGGCGAGTTTCGGTGCCCGAGATGGTTCTCTCCCGAGCTCACTAAGCTATTGACCAAGCTTCTCGATACCAACCCGGAAACCAGGTTTACAATCCCGGAGATCATGGAGAACAGGTGGTTCAAGAAAGGGTTTAAGCATATCAAGTTCTATATCGAGGATGATAAGGTTTGCAATGTGGATGAGGATGAGAGCGATGTGGAGTCATCGTCTGTTGAAGTTATGTCAGAATCGGATTCCGAGTTTGAGACTAGAAGGAAACTCACTACTACTTCCTTACCCAGGCCTGCAAGTTTGAATGCATTCGATATCATATCGTTTTCTCCAGGGTTTGATTTATCTGGGTTGTTTGAGGAAGGTGGGGAGGGAGCCAGGTTCGTGTCAGGGGCTCCCGTGTCGAAGATTATATCGAAATTGGAAGAGATTGCTAAAGTTGTGAGCTTTACAGTGAGGAAGAAGGATTGCAGGGTGAGTTTGGAAGGGTCTAGGCAAGGTGTGAAGGGTCCATTAGCGATTGCGGCCGAGATATTTGAGCTGACACCAAAGTTGGTGGTGGTGGAAGTTAAGAAGAAAGGAGGTGATAGGAGGGAGTATGAGGATTTTTGCAATAGGGAATTGAAACCTGGATTCCTGAAGTTGATGCAGGAAGAATCTGAAGCAGCAGCTGCTGCTGCTTCTGCTCCCTTACATGGTCATAGTGTTTCTTTGGATTCTGCACAATTGGCTAGGAATGCTTTCATTGCCTCTGATCCATCTTTGGATTCTACAGAGTTGCCTGGGAATGTTTTAACTGGTTGTGATGTATCTAATTTGGATTCTACACAATTGCCTACCGATACTTTTACTGCTTCTGATGAATCTTTGGATTCTACACAAATGCCTACGGATAGATTACCTACTCAATCCTCACATTTACCTTCGGATACTGAATAGAGAATGTGGAGGAAAGAAAAGGGTAATGCTTTTCTTCCTCTGAGGCTTTTGTATGATAAGTTTTTTGTTTTCATTTTTTTGCTCTTTTTTTTTAAAAATTTTTGTTGTTCTGTGCTCTTCTACCTTGAATATAATATATAAAGTGTAATCTATATGTTTGTGTTCTACTGAGAAAGAAAAGAGTAAATTATAGAAGAGGAAGGATGGAAGATACATTTCTGCTGATATTTGTGTTCTGTTATCTTGTATTGTAAATGCATTGTAACACTTTGGTGCAATTTTCGTTCCCGTATGACAGAAGTGTCATATGTAGTACAATGTAACATTGATTTCAGGCTTCACTAACTAATTGGGTTGTGGATTTTCACGACAGAACTGTCGGTGACTTAATGTGCTGCTTGATTGTTTACATTTTTATACTGTCCAATGATTAGTGTAGGGAAGTACTTTGCTTTCTTTTCTTTTTTTTTTTGGCCGAAAGGGAAGTACTCTGCTTTATAGTAATGGCCATTGGGCTCTGCGATTGTCCTGAAACAAATCTCTTGTGCGGAGTATGTTAAGCTATTAGGTCATCCCATTATTATTTGGTTATTTCAATTGATAAAGACTACTGTTAATTACTTAAGTACTGCTAATTGTGCTAATTGTGCTCAAGTCGACTGATTTGGAGGATTCATTTCTGTAATTACCGGGTGAAAAGAGTGTCATATTGGAAACAAAGAAATGGAGTTGGTTCTTGTTTTCACCTTCTAAATTTGGTGACTTTAAATGCATACAAAATTTAAGCACAAATTTAAATGCATACAAAATGAAATTTTGTCAGTCTTAAATGCATATCATCATCCACCTAATACAGAGAGTAAGCGACACCGGAAATTCGGTTTAACCATCTGTGAGACTGACAAAATTTGTGTGGACAACAACATGACAGCCTAAGCATGCAATCAATTAGCCATTTCGGAATCGTAGTGGACACATTTGCGAATGAGTGTATGCTTATGATTACGAGTCGCCATTTGATGATATGTTGCTGTCAGGCATCCTCTATCAATCAATCCGAGTTTGGATACTTGGATGATATGGGTCCTAAATTCTCCAGCTACCACCTAGACAAGCCAGGATGCATATGTAAAACGCTTATCTGTGACTTGGAGTAAGAGAGCTGGGTTTCTGCTTTCGCTACTGGGAATTTGATAGATTCTCTCTATGTTCTTCTTCTGGTTAATTTTTGAATCATTGTTTCTAGCCATTAAATGTGCACATCAATAAGAAAAGGAAAGGAAGATATGAATCACGTTTGTAGAATCTACTATATACACTAAAACAATTTTGTCTACATTACAACTTCAGTTCCCATCGCGAACCTAGTGGTCAAGGATAGATCATATTACGTTCATGATTACCCTCGACTAGTCATAGTAAGCATCATTATACACCACTAGTTCCTTTTGGTGTTTATCTGACTGGCAAATCACTTCCAAAAATGTCTGCTTCAAGTTCAAACCTCTTCTGTGTCCTATGTTAACAAGGCTCTGCACCAAGAAATGTATTTCACTGAAAATTTGGGTAGATTATAGTTGCCGTGCAGTTTATGGATACAAATCATGATTAAGCGGCTGGTGAAGCTGCAACTATGATGAAAGACAACTCGTTTAAGCGATTATAGTATCTAGAATTTGAAAAGAATGCCAATTGATATCCTCGAGGCTCCAAGTCTGGTGCCAGTGGTGATTATTATGGAAGGAAAGTATTAAAATATCGCATAAACGCGGCTAAAGTTTGTTAGGTATAGCAGACTAATAAAGTTTGGTTTGTTAATAGACTGTTTATTAGTTCAAAAAATGCAATATCCCACCTGGGTATCTCGCATTAATTAATTTCCTCTTCACTAGCAAACGCCTCCTACTTTGCGTAAAGTACTTATAATCTATTACCACGAAACATCCCATAATCCTGCGGAAATGGAAAGAAGAGAAAGGAAGAAACAGCAATTATGGGAAAGCACAGAGGCATTATTTCTTAGTTGCTTCTTGCCATAGCTTCAAAGTTTCATGGCGCAAGTATTGCTCCTTGTTTCTTTCTTTTTCTTTACTCACGCACACTTAAGCATATTCTCGAGGATTTTTGCAACTTAATAGAGTTTCCTTAACAGCATAATACTACTACTATAACGTAACCAAATTACCAATAAAACTTGTGTAATTTCTGGTTTTGGCTGATATGGCATAGGACAAGACAAACCCGTATGTACTTCGATTCCCTTGACAAAGTACAATCAAACAAGCACGTGATGTGAGTGCCAGAAACACAGGTGAAAATCCTATCCTAGATTCAGTTTGAGTTAGAAGCAAGGAAAACAAAAACACTTTTGTGTTTTGGTTTCATGAGAGCAATATAATGCATATATTGGAAGGTCAAATGCTTGACTTCTTCGTGACCTGTCTAGACATCTTTGCCAGTAATTGTGTACTACCACCACTACTATCTATGGCTATCTTTCTATTGACGTGCCAGCTGCCATTGTCCCTACTCCAATTTTAATACTCACGTGAGTTGAGTAGGTAACGTTAATTAGGTCTCAAAAGCTTTTTCTCTAACGTTAATTGGTTTTAGGAGGACCACAAGCCTAGAGTAATTCTGTATGTTTTTTTTCTCTTTAAGGCGACCTTTCATAATTAATTACAATGAGCTAAGAAAAATCAATTGGACCTCCACTTTACGTATCATAATTTGTTGTTTATTCTCAGGCTGGGGTTTCCTAATAATATTAGTGTCATTGTTCTTGTCTAGTTTTAGTGTTTTAACTTGTCCATGGACGGTCTCTAATGAGAGTGAGAAGAAGACAAAGCAAGGAAGAAATTAGTAAAGCCATCATCATTGACATGGGAAGTTGCTGGAAATTCTGCGGCTTTGATGGAAGACATTTTGTCTTTTCTCCAATATATTTGGTTAAGAATTTGCAAATGTCGTTAAACTAAATCAGTTGATTGGACGATCATTGGAAAAGTCTAATTTAGGAGATCTAGTTAGCTGTTTTAAATTGAACCCAAATCGCCAAAGATTTCAATTAAAACAAGCAGCATGTTTGTGCTGTTTTCATTTGAGATGTACTTATTGTCTTCTTCTCTGCAAATTATAGTTCCCATCATCAAGAGAAAAGATTCTTTTGGTACCCATTACTAGAAATTAAACAAATTGCAAAATCTTATAGCCGTATCTTTTAGTGCTGCAGAAAGTGATAAACATAATGCAAATGATTCACCACAATCTATTACCTAGAGGAGCTGCTTTGCCCGTTTATTAAAAAATATAAATAAAATTGTCACATCTTGAAAGAGTTAAATCTCCACCCATTTCAAATTGTTCTAAGCATCTGGCAGGCCGCCAACCTGATTATTTATTCTATTAACAACCAGAAGTTATAATAACAAACATTTCTATCCAATGGAAATGGAACAGTGATGATCTCACCAAGGTAAATAAACAATTACAACTAGAGTACTATTGAAATTTTGGGTCAGTGTTGATCGTTGGAAATTGGCCGTATAAAACAAGAATTAAAACATATTGCAAGAAATAAAAGTATAAAACAACATCAAGTGCTATAACCAAGCATGCTTAACTCTATAGCAAATCAAGATGCCGGCCAGCTAATTCAGTGATGAATGGGAGATTAATTAACTAACAGAGTGTGGATATCGGAGTGGAATGCAGTGAAAAATTTTAGGCATTATTAGCTGTTTAACACAAATTCTACTTGGCTGTTACTGGCTCAGATAAGTTGTAGGTTCTGTTTTATTTTTAAAGTAAACAAGGCGTCCTCCATAATTAGGATAAGCAAACTTGTGGTATATATTTTAGTTACAAACTAGATAAGGTAATTCACATTTTAATACTATTTGCCATGCTAATCTAATCTAATGAAAATCATGCAATTCTCTAAAAAATTTAAGGCTTCATAATTCTCAAAATGAAATGTAAACTGTCCCCCATAATTCCACAACATCGCCCAAGAAAGAGTGCCTGTGCTGTGCCTCTTCAACTTGAAGGTTCTGTTTTGTTTGGCGGATATCACTTCAACTTGAATGTTACGGTTACCTTCTACATTGGGACATGAAGGCCCAAGTTTCCAAATGGTCCATTAAAATTGGGATAGATACTGTTTATTAGTAAGACGACTACTGGGCTTCAAATCTCCAATAGTGTAACATATGCCCAAACATTTGGGAAGGCAAAAGCGTAAATTAAGCCCAAGCTGTAAATTACACCGAAGCGGATTGCATTCCAAATTGAGCATTTAGTCAATTTACTTCGTCTCGCAAATCGCACAATATATGCAAACATCCTTTGCCTACATCTTATAACTCCTGTTTGTTGTTTTTTTTTTTCCAATGAAAATAAATAGAACAGAAGGAAACAGATTACAAACTAGATGGCTGTACAAGCTAATCAAATCACTCAAATATGTTGTCTTATTATGTACAAGTTAGGCATGTACAAGAGAATGTAATTTTCTTTCACTTTTTCCATCTTGGATTGGATTTACAGCACAAATTAAAGGGCAGAAAGTAAACCGAGAGACAAAGATCCCAAAGAAGCACTAGAGACAAAGATCCCAAAGAAGCAGATTTAGTGCACAATTGGACGGAAGAAGAGACTGCAGAAGAGAATCTTCTGATCCAAGAAAAAAAAAAAAAAAACCTTTTTAAGGAGGTTATTGCTGGTGTAGTTGCTGCCCCCCATTTTCCTGCCATGCCCATACTATGTCCTTTAGAGAAGGCCTCAATTCATGGTTACAGAATTCCTTGTACTCCAATGTATCTCCAGCCTTCTTGTTTACTTCAACTACAAAAAGAGAGGGTGTGACTTCAAATATTTCAGCATCTATTTCAAGCTGACCTTTTCTTCCTTCCCTGCTGCCCTGCAACATCATTGTCCCATTCTTCTTCTTGAGACTAAAGCTCTCTTCCATCGCAATCTTCTCGAACTTTGACACAATTGTTGAGGCTGGCTGCGTGGTAGTGAACCTAGTCTCCAGCTTTTGCTCCTTGTCTTTCTCAAACAATCCTGACAAGTCAAATCCCTTTGAGTTAGATATGATGTCAAAGGCATTGTAGAAGGTTGGCCTTAGGGGGCTTGTTGGGGCTACTTCCACCATGCTAGAACTGCATTCGCTCTCGCTCTCCGATTGCGAATCAAAGGCGTCATGAACATCCTGAAGCGAATTACATCTACTGTGACCCTCAGGGGATGTTGGGGTTTCAACCACCTTAAATCCTTTCTTGAACCATGCATTACTCATTATCTTGGATATAGGTATTCTTGATCTCGGGGTGGGGTCAAGAATCTTGGAAAGAAGCTTGCGAGCCTCAGGATGGAACCAATTGGGACACTTGAATTCTCCCTTGATGATCTTCCTATACAATTCCATGAGATTGTGATCATGGAAAGGGAGGTAACCCGCCAACAGGACGAACAGAATCACCCCACAGGACCAAATATCTGCCTTAGCCCCATCATACCCTCTCTTGTTAATGACTTCCGGGGCAACATAGGCAGGAGTTCCACAAGTTGTGTGGAGGAGGCCATCTTGTCTTCTTGATTCGGACAATGCACTCAAACCGAAATCCGAAATCTTGAGGTTGCCATTCTCATCAAGAAGCAAGTTCTCAGGCTTGAGATCCCTGTGGTAGACCCCTCGGCTATGGCAGAAATCAACAGCTCCTATCAATTGCTGGAAATACTTGCGAGCGACATCTTCCTTGAGCCTCCCTTTGGCGACCTTGTTGAAGAGCTCACCTCCTCTAACATATTCCATGGCGAAGTAAATCCTGTTCTTGCTTGCCATGACCTCATAGAGCTGCACAATATTTGGATGCCTGACAAGGCGCATAACGGATATCTCTCGCTTGATTTGGTCTATCAACCCACTCTTCAACACCTTTGCTTTGTCAATAACCTTAATGGCCACACTCTGGCCAGTCCTGATGTTCCTTGCATGGTATACTTTCGCGAAGGTCCCTTGCCCTAGCAATCGACCCACCTCGTATTTGTGCATCAAGACAGCGGTTTTCTTGTCCATGATGATGCCTTTCTTCTGTCTCCCACCAATTACCTGGACAAGCCCGCTTACTCGATCAACAGCCATCGGATTTCTGCATACATGGTTTGCACCATTTTTGCTTGATTTCCTTTGGCCTAAGGATTCAAGGAAAAACCAGAGATAGCGGCCCCTAGGAGAAGAGAAAGAAAAAATTTCAGTGAAATCTTTGCAGAAACAGGCTTTTCTTTTTTATTTTGACGAACAGAAACAGTTTTTTTTTCGTGCAAATCAATGTGTGTCTTCCGTCAGTTTTTTTTTTCCTTTGTTGTTAACAGAAGAACAAATCTGACCAGTGGATTCATATAAAAATAGAAATGTTGGTTTTGGTGTCTATCCGCAAAGATTGGACACTATTAATTTCCTATATATAGTAACTGTATGGAGCTATAGGCTGACATTCTTGTGCAAATCTGCTAAAATTCGTGGCCACTAGTCGTCAGTCATTTGCATAGTATCTTGTTTGTGGTTCTTCAATACAGAGTTACTTAAAAGAAGATGCCAAGAGAAAACTATACACGAAAATGATAATGCATAAATCTGCTTAACTAATCACATGTAGTTAGCCATGGATGAGTCGGGCGGGTTGAAGATAAGTCTTCTATTTTAAGAACAATTCGTTGAGCAATTCCTTTTTTTTTTTTTGGTCTAACAATTCTCTATGGTTATCTATGTGGATCCTACAAAAAACTTAATTTGCAATACTTCCAAATTTAATAAAATTTCTATAGAATAGTAAAATAAGATGAATATCTAGGCATTCATGTTTGTTCATATTCTATGTGGATGTTAGACCACAAGAGCTCTGATTTGCTCAATCCACCATGCCCCAAGGCATTGCCATGTGGATGACTTGTGGTCCATCTGCCAAACCAAGCCCCGCCCTTTGTGGCCACAAATGGAAGACTTCTCAATAGGGACAGAAACAACATTAATTAGCAGAAGCCGCTGGCGGCCGGTGGCCGGTGGCTAGAAGAGACCACAATGTCCTAACCAAAAATAATTGAGATCGGGGTGTGAATGTGACAATATGATAGCAAATAGATTTAGAGTTAGGGTAGCTAGTGGTTGCCTGCGTCCCTTTACCCAAAATATCACCTTCACTAAGTTTGTTCAAATAGTACATACAAAGCAGTACCAACGAATTTTAGGGGTAGAGCTAAAGCAGAATCTCAAAGTACTGTACCTTGGGTCCCGAAAGAAACTACTTTTGATCTCTTGGTAAACCCTTTTTTTAGTGGTGTTTAGCTTCTATACATTGTTTAACGTAATTAAGCTCAGTGTCACTCTGCAATTGGACTTTGACTCGCTTATGTATTCCTAGTATGATATATATTTGTCATACCAGGTTACAGTGGCATGGTCTTGTATCTTGAAGTGAAGCCCACGTTATAAAAAGCCTGTTAGGCTTCTTGTTTTGCTCTGGGCCCAATAACATGCTTGAAGCCCAACTAGATAGTCTATGTGATTCCTCTCCAATTCAATAATATATGCAAGGGATGTGAAATTCTTAATAATGACTTTAGATGGTCATTAGTGAAATCCAGGGTGAAGTGGTGGTTGACGGTTCACTTTGGCGTGGAGCAAAAAGGTGTGTCGTTAGTGACACCACTTGTTCACTGGCATACTGTCGCTGTCAGGGTGAAAGAATTAGGACAATTATTAAACTGTTCCCAATTCTGCCTCCAGATTTTGCTGATTCCCATTATTTTGTCACATTCGCTAGGCTATTTGAGGCTTCCTTCCATATGGATGATGTCAATTTTGGTATATTTTTCTTGCATAATATCCACGACAGTAGTTAATCATTACTCAAATCATTTTGCTTCTAAATGACATCAAATCTCGTCAGAGAAAACATGTGACCAGTTCCAAAACAATTGGTGGATGATTGCAAGAAAGTTTTTATACCTTGAAATTTCTAGAGATTATTATAAGATTAAAAACAATTTGAGAAACAATTTCTTTCTTGAGAAACAATATAACCAGAAGTTGCAGATGCCCTTTGTTTGTTGAAGTAGGAAACACAAACATAGACACTCAGTATAAATCTTCAAGTCCTGGATAGATGTACCCTTTTTTTTTTATCAGGAAATATAGTAATTCCATTAGTTCAAAAGATCATCATACAAAAGATCAGCAAGTAAGGGCGGGGGAGCATAAATCCAGTGGTGCGGGCATTGCCTATGCCTAGCAGCTTTTGAAACCCAATTCGCAACCTTATTTGTTGAGCGTCTACAATGTAAGATATGAAACTTCTTTGTGGACATACAACAGTGAATATCAGCAACCATGGACCTCAGAGAAATAGGTGTAGAAACACCAGTAAGGGCGTGAACAGTCGAAATAGAATCAGTCTCAATATGGACTTGGGAAAATCCTCTAGCAGAGGCTAGGAGGACTGATTCACGGATAGCCATAATCTCGGCTGAAACAGCAGAGGAAGCCCTACAAAGAAGGGCCTGCCCATCAATCACATGACCTGTTGTATCTCTGCAAACAATCCCCACACCAACCAGTTATGAAGCAGAGACGAAGGAAGCATCACAGTTAATCTGGATAATCCCAGGAGCAGGAGGGGACCATCGAAGTGGGCTCACAACCCCTTGCACTTCTGGTGGTCGCAAGCGATTCAGGAAGGGTAACCCAGGATCAAATACATCAGCACATTGATTTGCCACCAAAGTGAGTGTGGCCAATGGCTGTGATACCTTCCCATAAAAAACAAATGAGTTACGAGCCAGCCAGATGTTCCAACATAAGATGGCCAAGACTTTAAGCAGATCAGGTTTATGGTGGCCTGAGAGGGAGTTGTCCAAAGTACACCACCATTGTGCAAAGCTAGGGAATCCAGGTCGCATAAGTCTATAGCCTAGGACAGAACCAAACCATGTCGCCTGAGCATGTCTATAAAAAAAGAGCATATGCTCGAGAGATTCATCCTTATCCCCACAAATAGGGCACATTGGGTCGACATTTAAACCTCTTCCACCCAAGTTAGCATTAACCGCCACTGCATTATGCATGGCCTTCCAAATAAAACAACTAACTTTATGCACAATTTGTAACTTCCAGAGGGAAGACCACACAATCTCTGGGATGTGGGACGAGGAGCATTAAGCATGAAGGTCCACAGAGGGTCTGGAAGCAATAAGTCTCCTGTACTCAGAACGTACGGTGTATGAACCAGAATCATGATGATGCCAGATTAAGGAGTCAGGAACATCGGGTGCTGGCGTGAGGCATAAAATAGAGTTTAGGATGGGTGGAGGGAAAAGCCGACGAAGCTCTGCCATGATCCAATGTCGACCGTTATTCTAAATGAGGGAGTGAACATACTGGACCTGGGGGATGGGTGCAATTCTGGTTAGATTTGGTAGCCAGATGTCCTGCCAAATTCGAATGTTATGACCATTACCCACATCCCATCGCAAGCCAGACTTGACAAAGTCACGAGCCTCTAAGAGACTATTCCACAACCATGAGGGGCGTGAACCCTTTTGAGCAACCCAGAAGTCAGTTCTGAAGAAATATTTACCCTTCAAAATCAAGACCCATAAAGCATTATGGGTTAGAATGAAGGCGCCAAGCTTGACGTGCCAGTAATGCAATATTGAAACAGCCCAGATCCCTAAACCCTAGACCCCCAAGAGCCTTAAGGAGGGACATAATGGACCAGCTGATCCAATGATTCTTGGAAGTATCCAAATTGTGGGCCCAATAAAATTTGGTCAGCATATTATGAATGCGCGAGATTGTAGCCTTGGGCAATTTGAAGACAACCATGACATAGGAAGGGATGGCCGTTAGAACGGCCTTTATCATAACCTCCTTGCCGGCTGGAGATAAAAATTTGTGTTTCCAAGTATCGATCTTCAGGCGGAATCTATCTTCAATAAACCTTAGAGCCTAAACTTTAGATCTCCCTCAGGCAGTCGGCAATCCAAGATAATTACAACCACCAGCCGTAATATTAATACCAAGACAGGCACTAATCTCGTGTTACACCTTCACTGGTGTATTAGGACTAAAGGAAACAAAGCTCTTCTGAAAATTAATGTATTGGCCGGACATCTCACTGTAAAAGCCAATGATCTCCTTCAAACTCCTAGCCTCATATAGATTTGCAGCACCAAAGACAAGAGTGTCGTCCGCATAAAAAATGTGGGTAAGGGTAGGGCAAAAGCGATTTAGCTTGTACCCCTCAATCTTGCCAGACTGATTTGCATGCACCAAGAGATATGCGAGGCACTCGGAAACTAGGATGAAGAGGTAGGGGGGGATGGGATCTCCCTGCCTAAGACGTCTGTACGGTGTAATTGGAGTAGTAGGAGCCCCATTGATCAACACCTGATAAGATACAACAGAAATACATTGCATCATCAAGTAGACCCATCTATCAGAAAAGCCCAAAGCTAAGAGCATAGCTTTAAGAAATGTCCATTTAAGCCTGTTATAGGCTTTGGACACATCAAGTTTCAGAATCATATTATATTTGGAGCCCTTTTTTCGACACTTTAAGGAATGGTAAGCTTCATGGGCTATACAGATGTTATCTTGTATGCACCTTTCAGGAATAAAAGCAGCTTGTGTATGATGCACAACAAGGGACAGATGGGGTTTCAAACGATTGGTACACACTTTGGCAATGATATTATATAGATAATTACATAGGCCTATAGGCCTGTAATGCGACATCTCTTAAGGGCTTGTGGTTTTAGGAATCAGGGAGATGAAAGTCTTGTTTAAATTCGGCAGCAATCTACCCGAGGAGAAGAAAGCTTGCACCATCGCAATTAGGTCCTGCTTGATCACATGCCAAAATTTTTGGTAGAAAAGCCCCTGGAAACCATCAGGACCAGGGGCTTTTAGAGACCCCATAGAGAACACCGCTAACTTCACCTCACATTCAGTCGCCGGTTTGAGTAAATCCTCATTCATCTGCTGCGACACCAGTTTAGGAATGCATTGAACCAGATCATGGGGTAGATCAACATCACCACAGTCATAAAGGCTCTGAAAGTAGGAAACCACCTCATGTTCAATCTCCTCCTTATCCTCCAAAAATACACCATGTGCGTTCCGCAAATGACATAATCTATTTCTTTGCCTTCTTTGCACCGTTGAGGCGTGAAAGAAGGAGGTGTTACGGTCTCCATGATTCAGCCAATTGATTCGAGACCTTTGTTGCCAATATATCTCCTCTAGTTTCCAAGCCTCCGCAAGTTCATCCACAAGAGTTTTTCAAGTGCTCTGGTATGTTTAGTATAGTGTTGCTCATGCAAGTCATTTAAGGCCTTCTGAAGATTCGAAATCCGGATACGAGCATTCCGTTGCTTGTTCCAAAACCAGCGGATTAGAAGCTTTCTGGTGGTGCGTAGCTTGAAACAAACAATGTTTTGAGCAGAACCACAACCAATTCTGCACAACAGGGGTCCTCCAGCCACCCTTTCTCAAAACGAAACATTCTTTTATTCATTACAGAAGCCTCCGACAGGAGGAGGTATAGAGGTCAATGATCAGAACTGATTAGACACTCATGGGCAATATGTGCCGAGGGATAGCAAAGTCGCCAAGCCATATTTCCAAAACCCTTATCAATCCGAGAAGCAATTGCCGCATCACCTGTACGACGATTACACCATGTAAAAGAGCTCCCTTTATAGCCCAGATCAAGTAACTCGAGTTCCTCCAACAGATCAGCAAAATCCTGTAACTAGGACAGTCTAGGTATGTTGCCTCCAACCTTCTCAGTAGAAATAAAGATAGAGTTGAAGTCACCGATGAGAAGCCATGGGTCAGAACCAGGTCTAATCCGCTTAAGTTCGTTCCAAAAGGCTAAACGATCCTGTTTAGAGGGGCATAAACACAGGTAAGCCACTAGTTAATTCCCTCACAACACACTTGCAAATGAAAAAAGTTAGGGCATTTTCCAACAACCCTAACATCCAGATCAGCTTTCCACTAGAGGGAAAGACCACCCCCCAAGCCACTTCTATCTGTATATTCCCAAAAATAAAAAAGAAGACTTCTCCTGAGTTTCTCTAAGTAGCGCAGAGTCTGTTTCGACACCATGACAAAGACCATGGAGGGGCAGTATTTCTTCTTGAGATCCCTAAGGACCCCAACTGTTAGGGATTGCCCAGAGCCCTGACAGTTCCAAGCAATGAGCGTCATGGCCCTCGCCATGGCTTACGGCTTGCCACGGGAGCCTTCTTTAGAGTACCGGACCTTAAGTTACTCCTTCTACATTCAGTAATAGGAATCGAAACCAAATTCTTAGAATGTAGAGCAGAAGAGCTGAGCACCTGTTGAGAACTATTGTGAGGGGCCGATCTTGCATTGGTCTTCCACTTACGGCCTAGAGGTACACTAAGAATCGGAACGGGCCCTGCCTCTAAGATCCTATCCAAATCAGATTGGTTTTGGGCCTCAAGAAGCTCTTGCTCCATAACCCATTGATTGATTGCTTCCTGTTCCTCAGGAGAGACCTCATCTTTTTCAGATTGGGTCTCGAATGGGCCATCAAAGTCTGAGCCTGAAAAGCCCGTGGACCTAGCCTGTCTAGTGGCAGGGAAGAGAACAATGGGGGGCTCATATTCGGGATAATTATCCTCGCCACTATTATCCAAGGGATAAGTCGCTGGGTCAATACGAGGGAGGGTCACATGCACCAGTTCCCGTTGTTCTGCAACAAAACCAGTAACTTTAGCAGCTTTTTTGTCACTCAATTTGAAATTGAAGTGTTAAGAGTTGACCCCAGAATCTGTTCAGAGTGCTCCACATGGATTGCGTCAGACAGAGGCGTTTTGCTGCTCGAGGAGGGAATATCAGGAATCCCGCGATTAGAAGCTTTCACAACAGGGACCCACAATTGCTTTTCCTATACAGGTTTCTCTCTTCCTTTTCTTGGAAACCGGGGAGTGCGGTTTCTCCGGTTAGAGTTTGAGAGGAGCAGGTACAAGGGCCTCCGCCCTCAACCAAGGGCCAAAGCCCTTCTCCGGGATATCATACACCGGCAACCTTCCAGTAGGGCCCTTAAACAAGCATTTGGTCGAAGAATGACCCAGTCGTCCACAGTACCAGCAGAGTTCAGGTAATTGCTCGTATTTAAAACGGATCCAGGTGTGATCCTCAGAGGAAGAGATATTGAAACAAGTAAGCAGAGGTTGGTCCACCCACAAGGCAACCTTAAGACGTATAAAGTTTTGGGGTTGAGCACGTTGTCGATGGATATGTCAGTATCCGATAAACCTGCAAATGAGTTACCGATAGCCACAACATTATCATGATTAACATGTTCAATGGGTAACCCATGTACCTGAATCCAAAAGCAGGAGAGACCAAGGTCCACCTGGTCCCAAGACATGCATGGTAACCACTCCTTGAGGACCAGATGACAATTAGAGATGAACCACGGCACCCCAGCAAAAACAGTGTTCTTGTCCTCCTCATTATCGAACTGAAACAGGTAGATGTTAGCTCCTTTACCAGATACCTTAAAGTCCCCCTTACAGTTCCAAATACGCTTCAGGGAAGACTTGATGAAACCCTGGCCAAAAAATCTATCAGAAACCAACCGGCCAAGGAGACATTTTTTGGGGACCTGTGCTAATTCAAGGCTCAAACCACTCAAATGTCCCTCGAAATTTGTTGCTTTCAAATTTAATTCGAGGTTCACCATGGTCAAGTAAAAGAGAAAGGTATGATAGAAAGAGAAAGAGAGAGAGACAGGGAACTCCAAACCCAGCTGTAACCAGATCGATTTAGCCTCCAAACTTATTCCTGCATATCATGATCCCTCTAACTCCGAATCAACCTCCCCTAAGGGTGTTACGGAAGAAACAAGGATCATTGCAAGAAAAAGAAAGGAAGATAAAGATTAGATTACTATTTTTTAAATAGCTATGTTTTGGTTTCAGAGTAAAATTCTTGTGAGAAGGAGGAACTTTTCTCTCATCTTTTCTAGCTTTGAACTTTGAAGCATTGGTCAATGATAGATGTACCGTCTTGAAGGGTAAAAAGACCTAATATTCAAATCCATGGAAGAGAGCATAATATATAAGGTGATTTAATTGAGGTACACAAGGGTTTTTTTTTCTTTTCAAAATAATAAGTTTACTACCGCTAAACATCATCCAAAAGTAATTATATCTGGGTAAGGAAAAAGAATAATCTATACAACTCTTCAGGGAGTAATTCATCTTTCGGTTTTAGCTTATCCAATCTGCCGCTTGTTGGCCGCTCTAGGACATTACAATACTAAAGAAAACAAAAACTAACAAAGAAGAAAAATTAGTAAAACACAAACATCAAAGTTAGGAGTAATATCTGACTAATTCCGGCAGGAGCCTTTTGGGGATTGCTACAAGCCTGAATCAATCTAGAACCTACCTAATGCTACGTTGAACTTGGTCTTCAGAACTGTAGCTTCTGCTGATATGGCTGACAACCAACATCACCAGTAGATGATTAAACAATCAAGCAATTACAAAAAAAATACAAGGAATTACAAGAACAATGAAGTTATGTAAGGGATTGAGGTTGGAATGATTAATTTGTACTATCTGTAGCAGGAAATTAAAGCACGTCTCATTCTTCTTTTCTCGGATTTTTTTGAAGACCAACCATAAGAGTAACATGGTTGAACAGTATATATGTTGAAAAAAATCTTAATAAAAAAAAGGCGTAAGATCATGCACAAAAATTGATCCAAGTACATGAAGGCTGGATGTATATACATTGAATGCATATCGAAGTATATAGATGCTCTCTAAAGCAACAAAGTACTACTAATTGTTTTGCCTACTGATGCATATCCCATTGATCCAAACAACCTTCTTGGAATCAAACTAGGAACGTAAAATTCTACCAAAAGAACAAGTGGCATTTGTTCTTTTCTGCATGTGCTGCACATTTTTGGAACACAAAGCGAAGTAAGGGTTGGCAATATTAGACACTAAGGGTGCGTTTGGTTCACTGGACGGGACTGGACTGGATTGGACTGGACGGGACTGAACTGAACTGAACTGGATAATTGTACTGTCCAATATAGCGTTTGGTATGAGGGACACTGAATGGAACTGTTGTACTGAATTATGTTTGGTTAGCTGTACACTGAACGGGACTAAAAGCTAGAATGTCAATATTGTCCTTGATGCGGTAGAGATTATTTAAGTACGTAATGTAGTCAAATCTAGGCTTTAAACAACATATATAACTTTATTAGACCATTTATTTTTGACTACATATATTTTGATATTATGATCATAATATATTAAAATTAATAAATTGGTCAATATAGTATTTATAGATGATAAATACATAATTAATATATACAATTTAGACTATAATTAATACATGAAATTTTATTATTATTTACAACTTCTATATCATACTTGGAATATAAAATTAAGAAATTGGTCTCAAGATATTTTGCCAAATCAAATTCATAATATATAGGTACATACAATCACCGAGATTTTGACAAACTAAATGGTGATTTTCTTATTTAGAAAAATAATAAAAAAAAAATCTCACGTCACACCCAACTACTCAACAAATTAATTGTTGATTTTCAAATTTAGAAAAATAAAAAAGAGAAAAAATCTCACCTCACGCTTGACAAATTAAATGGTGATTTTCAACTTTAGAAAAATATTAAAGGAAAAAAAGTCTCACCTCACGCCGCAATTACTTGACAAATTAAATGATGATTTCCAAATTTTTAAAAATAAAAAAGGAAAAAGAATCTCACCCTCACTCAGCAATTAATTAAGACTTTAAAAAATTAAAAATAATCTAATTTAGAAAAATAAAAATGGTAAAAAAATCTCACGCTCACACCGTCTTCCCTTCTCTTCTCAAAGTGATTTCCTTAATTTAAAAAAAATGAAAAACAACAAAAAAAACTCATCCTCTCCCTCAAATCCCTAAACCACCGCCCCACCCCTACAGCACAGCCTTCGTCTTCCTCTCCTCCTCCTCCCTCAATCTCCGTCCCCGTTTATGGCCTCTCTCCTCGCACTCACCGCCGAAGTTGAAACCTCAGGCGTGCACACGGCGGCAAAATCTCACCTTCTTCTCCCTCCCTCTTCACCTCCACGCCACCCTCCTCCTCCGGCCGACTCTTCTCCCCTCCGCGCCACCCTCCTCCTCCCCCTCCTCCCTCAAATCGTCTTCCTCGGCCCCCCATCCTCCTCCCTATCAGATCAGTTGCCGTCGCCATGGTTATCTCCCTCGCCGTCATGGTTCTTCTTGGGTGTGGAAAAAAATATGGAGGAAAAAATTAAACGAAAATTTAGTTTAGGTTTTGTATCTTGGATAGTTTTGTCATTAGGAAAAATATCTAGGGATAATTTTGGCATGTGAACAGGGTTGTCCCATTGGACATGTTCTTGCCGCAGCTTTTGCTGTGGACAAGAATTCATAAAATTTGTCCCAGTAGTTTGGGACGCGTGTCCCACGTAATTTGTTGTCCTGCGAGGCAAACAATACCAAAAACTAATCTGTCCCAACGCGCTTAGGACATGTCCCGTGAGGCAAACGCAGCCTAACTGCCAACATATTTATGAAACTTCGGCCAAAAAAAAAACTTTATGAAACTAATTTAGAAAGATTTTTTTTAGCGGCGAAAATATTAGCTTCCAAAACAGGGATGGGGCGGATCCAGAAATATTTTTCAGTGTAGGCAAAAAAATAAATCATTAAACATTATATAACTAAGGGGGTCAAAATAAAAATTTTAGTGTCAAACATTAAAACAAATTAAGTATTATAATTATTTTATGTGTTTTAGTATCTTGGAAAAGTAATTATAATATGTATAACAATGTACAAAATTACCAAATAGTAAGTTATTATTTAGATAAAAAAATTATTTCATCCATCCTAAATTATAGACTTAAATTTAGAAATTAAATGCACTTAAAAGGAAGAAAGAATCATGAAGAAATTTTTATAATAAGAAACAATGAAAGGATTAATTCATTAACAATGCAATCATATGTATATATATATATATGTATATATTTATTTATTTATTTAAGATATATAAATGTTTAAGAAATATAAATAAGCTTGGATTACATACATTAAAAAAAAAGAGAGACCAAAGACATGAGTTAGATGATAAGAGAAAGAATTATATTATCTAAAAAAAAAAGATGAGTTAAAACCTATGAAAACTAAAGAAAGAAGGTCTCCCAGACGATTGTCTTATATAGAGATTAGATCAAACATACGTAAATGTTTTAGGAGAAAATCAAGTGATTATAGTGATCCTTTAAAAGATTGAGAAAATAGAAGGAGACGTAAAAGGAAGGAAAACAAAAAAAAAAAGAAAAAATAGACAAAAAGAAAAAAAGCATGAGAAAAGAAAAATAATTATATATTTTCAAGAGAATCCAGTGTAGGCAAACTGCCTACACTGTAGTCTGACAGAGATTATCTCCATGCAGAACTGTACAAAAATTGCATGGTCCCTGCACAGAGATTATCTCCATGCAAAACTGTACAGAGAGGTAATCCATGCAAAAAAAACTGACAGAGATTATTTCTATGCAAAACTGCATAAAAAAATGTACAATCCAACCTTAGGAACCCTAGAAATTCTATTCTTTCAGGCAAAAACTGCGTAACAATCTCATCTTTAAAACCTATCTAAATAGAAACACAACAAGCGCTCCAACTCCCAATCCAGCACCAATACGCAAAAAGAAAGGAAAGCATGAAAAAAAATAATTATATATTCTCAAGAGAATCCAATGTAGGCAAACTAACTACAAAGTGGATGGGTTACAGACAGAGATTAGCTCCATGCAAAACTGTATATAACTTTAATGGTAGTCCAACCTCATGAACCCTAAAAATTCTATTCTTTCTGGAAAGAACTGTATAACAATCTGCAGTTTGGTTTGCTTTTCTATCAACATGAAAAACTCTTACCTCTTCAAAACTCCAACTTCCAATCCAGAACCAATGGGCAAGAGGAAAGCATGAAAAAAGAAAAATAATTATACATTTTCAAGAGAATCTAGTGTAGGCAAACTGACTACAAAGTGGATGAGTCCTTGACAGAAACTGTCTCCATGCAAAATTGTATAAAACTTTAATGGCAGTCTAGCCTCATGAGCCCTAAAAAATTCTATTCTTTCCAGCAAAAACTGCATAACAATCTGCAATTTGGTTTATTTTTCTATCAATATGAAAAACTCTTATCTCTTCAAAATTCTTAAAAACCTGTATAAATAGAAACACAAAAAGCTCCAACTTCCAATCCAACACCACATCTTTATCCATATTTAGTTGGTTTACCCAAATCATTGAATTAGACTCAAAAATTATCTTTTCGCCAAAAAAACCAAGCTCTCATTAAAGCAGTACAAAAACTTCAGGCCTCTCCTCCCAAAGGTGAGTGACACCTTCCCTTCACGGTTTCGAATTACAATGACCATTATGCACCAGCTTTGGGACAATGAGAAGGAACAATCAAAATTTAATTTGTAACAGCCCTGAGTTGGTGGCTCTCAGGTGATAGAAACTTGTGTGATTGAACTTTACCAAACAAAAAAAAAAAACTTGTGTGATTGAAAATGAGTTTGATGGCTGACATTGCTGAAGCAATTCAAACGTCGGCCCCATATTTGTGAATAAAGATTTGAAAAATTCAATGCGTGGAAATTGTAGATACTGTTACGAAAAGAGCTTTATACATGCATTTGACCTGTTTTCCTGCCCGGAACCGACCCAACTAATGCTCTTTACGTGGCCATGCATGGTGCATCAAACGAGGAAAAGGAAGGCCAACACTGTATTTCTCTTACACAGTACTGCACTTTGTTTTTTTTTTTTTTTTTTTTTTTTTGATGCTAACGATGGATTTTATTTATTGACTGAATTGGAAATTACAAAGTAAAAGTAAGATGTACAACGCAAGGAAGTTACGCTATTGTAGGACTATCTTAATGCTGTCTTTACATAACACCAGCATGTCATCACTAATGGCCAGACGTCAAGAACACGTAGTGAGGGCGTGGTAATTTTTAGTGATGCCTTTCCAATTCTTTAAGGCCTCTGCAGTTGATAGCGCGTAGGACACCGAGTAAGGGAAATCTGGTTCAATTGCTCGCAGCCAAGCAATGGCGTGAACAATGATTGTGTCCACCAGAGTATCACAACCTATACTCATGGACTTGAAAATCCTTCTGTTGCGCTCAAGCCATATTGCCCATAAAGTTGAGTACTGCACTTTGTTGGCCTCCAAGAACATTACACGGTAAGAAAAAGAAGATAGTTTACCAACAATGTCAAGGACTATTAGCCTTTTACTTTTCTTAGGATACATACTTTTTTGGATTCATAAAAACCCTGAAACCCCTCTTTTTCTTTCTAACAAAGAAGACGTTGGAATCAGTCTCGAAATTGGCTTGTCTAAAGTTCCAGGCTAAAATGCTAAGGCCGACCGCATTACTCTGGCAATTATATTAAGATTTGTAAGACCAAAGATGGCTCGGCGAGGAATTGAGATTGGGATGGAATTTTGCACCATCGATCTGCAATGGGAAATAAATTAGAGCGACTCTATTTCTTTTATCCCTAATCTATGGGAACAGCGCCCACTAATTCAGAATCGGACATTGCCCAAACTTAACATGATTGGATATCAAATAAACAGAAAACCAGAAATAGCTAGTGTGTTGAAAGCAAGATCTTGCATTCAAACTTAACACAGTACAAGAAGGCTGGATATATATTTACATGGAATGGAATGCATCTCTCCAAAGCACTACATGCTTTATGGAAGCACGTAACCAAATACCTATTAGTATATATATATATGAGCCCTTTCTTTGCTCCACCACAGCCTGCACTGGAATCAACAAGCAGCATAAACTCCAGCCGGCACTTATTTATATCTGTGTCATGACGACATATTTCGAACACAAGGAAAAGCACAAGCTATTTAACAGTAATGAAACCTACATATATATATATATATATATATATATATATATGTATGTTATTAGTACTAATTAGCACCCACATCCTCCTGAACAACTGATTGATGCCCCCTGCCATGCATTTGATCCCTTTTCTTTCCCCACTCATGCAAGCAGGAATGAAGTTTTTTCCCTGCAGCCAAAAGCTCCACCCCCTGCCGTGGGGTTAAAATCTGAAGCAACTCCTTTAGGGTGTTTAGCCTCAGCAACTCAGCCTCCCTTAGGATACCAGCCATGGCCCTATCGTGGTTCTGGAGCACTTCACGCACATCCTCATAACCCAGAGGACAGCCCAGAGTCCTGTCCTTGGCAATCTCAGAGATGGGCTCATCGGCCAACTCTTCTTGCAAGCTTGCCAGCTCGGATGTCAATTTATCCTCCTGCTTGATAGTCTTGCACTGCAACTCACTGACCTGGTTTAGTTGTCTTGAGGAGAGGTCAGCGAGAGTATCCCTGCTGCTGCTGCTGCTGCTGCTACCAGCTGCAAGATATTGTGAAACCTGGGATTCGGTCTCTGATGAACACGCTGCATATAGGTGCCTGATAAAAAAGGTTGGCCTGCACCCACCAACCCAGAGCAAGGAGTTGCTCAAGGAAGAGTGCCATGTAGGGGCAAAGTAGATGGAGACGTCCCTGCTGGCGAGGTCCATGCGTTCCTCCATGTAGTTCTCAGAATGCTTGACAACCTTTTCTGTAAGCTGCCTAAGTGCAGGATCATTATCATCATCAGACGCATCTGCTGCGTCCATGGCCTGGTTGAGTTCGGCTAGGTCCTTCTCTTGCTGGACCATAAACCGAAGGAAGCAGGTTGTTTCATTGGATTGGTCATCGGTTTGCATATTGAAAAGCAGGCTAACTACTGGTAAATTTAATGATTTGCAGGCAATTGCTATAGCTTACTAATAAAAACTGCTCTCTCTACCTCTCTCTCTGCCTCGCACTTTATAAAGCACAAGTGTAAGCAAGTGGATTTTTCGTATTGCAATTTTTTTTTTCTTAATCCAAGTGCTTGAAAGGCTGGATGTACATACATTGAATGCATCGAAGTACATTTGTGATTGATGGATGCATGATCCCCCCTTTGCTCCAAACAACACCTCCTCTGCCCCAGACTTTGTTCATATCTGCATGTGCACATTTTTGGAACACAAAGAAAAGTAAGGGGTGAGGTGATAATATATATTAGACACAAACTGCCAATTACATGATACCAATACTATACGAAACTTAGCTAGTTAGCGTTTAGGTTTTAGACATATATATTTACTTAGATGGGACGCTCTGAACACAATTGGAAATAAATATATATGTTGAGTTAGCTGATTATTGGCAAATCGACTTGAAAAATGCATGTTTTGCACGACCAAATCTTTGTAATTTATTTAAATTTTATGGGTAAAAGTAAAGGAAACATATTCATTTAGGAGATCCAAGATATTATTGATTTAAACATTGTTTGGGATAAAGGAAATTCTAGTAATGCCTAGCTAGTTCGATCGTTAAATTGAAATCATTCACTTTTTTAAACCATCAGTTTATGTTTTAAATAGTGTAAATATCTTATTAAACTTTATAAAACTTATCAGGAAGAATATATGAATATTTGTAGTATTTTATCCTAGTTCTATGATGAATGATATTGTTAATTTACGAATAAAATAAGTTACTTCAATGTGATTGAAAAATTCAATGCACTTGGTCATGGAAAATGCAGGTTGTGTTAGAAAATGAAACTGTATATATGCATTCCATTTTCTCGCTCCAATAGAAATGAAACCTTCTAGCTAATTTAATCTACATATATTAATAGTTACCTATAGTTACAAAATAAAAAATATAAAGTTTATACGTTGAAAAAAATCATTACATAATATAATTTTTGTGTAAAAATATAAAACAATTAAAATTCTCGTTTATTTTTTATTTAAAAAACTGACCCGACTATTTTTCAGATAGATTGCATGTCCGGTCCAACTCTTCTAAAAATCCAGATTGGACTCTAAGTCAGAATCCGTCAAATTGGCTGAACCACTGCGGTTTTAATAATTATGGAGGAAACACATATACATGTTGGTTTCATTAAGGTATCTATAATGTTATTTCCTTTTTGACAATAATAAGAGGTTATCATTATACATCATTTAGTACAACTTTTTTTTGCTTATCATTAGGGATGGCAATGGGGCGGAGATCTTGCGAGTAGAGGAATCTCGGGTCCATATCCGTGGTTTAAATGTCTTCCCATTTCCATCCCCATTCCTGGCGGCACGAGAATTTGGTTTTCATCCTTGCTTCCTACACTCTCCGGGCATCCTCGTACTCAAACTAATTTTTAATAATATTTATATTTTTCTAGCAGAAAACTTATTCCTTTATTCTAAGTCCAATATAAGTATGTCTAAATACAAAGAAAAGTAAGGGGTGAAGTAAGGGCTGAGGTGAATAATAGACACAAGCCTTGAACCCCATCATTTTCTTTCTAACAAAGATACGTTGGAATCGGTCTCGAAATTGGCTTGTTCAAAGTCCCTGGCTAAATGCTAAGGCCGATAGCATCACTCATTAGCTTCTGAAAATAAGCAATTAGTGTATTAAGGTATGTATGATAATGATGGCTCCGCGAGCAAATGAGATTGAGATGAATTCTTACCATCTGCAATGGGAAATTAGAACAACTCCCTATTACTCTTTCTTCCCAACCTATGGGAGGTTAGCGGACTAATTCAGAATCGGACATTGTTGGAACTTAACATGATCGAATATCAAATAACCAAAAAGCCAGAAATGCATTCAAATTAACACTGTACAAGAAGGCTGGATATTTATATTGAATGTCTGACTCCAATTTCAGAAGCACTACATGCTTTAAGGAACAAAGTAATAAAGCAACCAAATACATTAACAGCAACCGCAAGGCTTATTACTACTTTCCTCTGTGACGGATAGATAATATATATGACCTTTTTCTCTGCTCCACCACAGCCTGCATGCATTGGAATCAACAAGCAGCATAAACTCCAGCCGGCACTTATTTATATCTGTGTCATGACGACATATTTCGAACACAAGAAAAGCACAAGCTATTTAATCAGTAATGAAACACACACACACACGCATATATGTATAATACGTATGTTACTAGTACTGATTAGCACCCCCATCCTCCTGAACAACTAATTGATGCCCCCTGCCATTCAATTGATCCCTTTCCTTCCCCCACTGATGCAGGCAGAAATGAAGCTTCTTGCCTGCAGCCAGAAGCTCCACTCCCTGGCGTGGGGTTAAAATCTCAAGCAACTCCTTGAGGGTGTTTAGCCTCAACAACTCAGCCTCCCTGAGGATACCAGCCATGGCCCTATCGTGGTTCTGGAACACTTCACGCACTTCCTCATAACCCATAGGACAGCCCAGAGTCCTGTCCTTGGCAATCTGATAGATGGGCTCATCCGCCATTTCTTCCTGCAGGCTAGCTAACAGGGAAGTTAATTTTTCTTCATGCTTTAGAGTCTTGCAATGCAACTCATTGACCAGGTTTAGTTGTCTTGCGGAGAGGCCACCGAGGGTATCCCTGCTGCTGCCACCTGCAAGATATTGTGAGAGCAGGGTTTCGGCCTCTGATGCACAGGCTGCATATATGAGCCTGATAAAAATGGTTGGCCTGCACCCGCCAATCCAGAGCAAGGAGTTGCTCAAGGAAGAGTGCCATGTAGGGGCAAAGTAGATGGAGACATCCCTGCTGGCGATTTCCATGCGTTCCTCCATGTAGCTTTCGAAATGCTTGAAAACCTTTTCTGTGAGCTGCCTAAGTGCATGATCATCATCTGACCCTTCTGCTGCCTCCATGGCCTGGTTGAGCTCGGCTAGGTCCTTTTCTTGCTGGACCATCCATCGAAGGAAGCAGGTTGTTGCATTGGAATGGTTATTGGTTTCCATATTGAAAGGCTGGGTAGCTACTAGTAGATTTGATGATTTGCAGGCAATTGCTAGCTTACTACTGAAAACTGCTCTCTCTACTTTTATAAAGCACAAGTGTGAGCAAGTGGATTTTTCCTACATCGAAATCAGTTGCAGACCATATTGCCCCTTTTGTTTGTCGAAGTGGAAAACACAAATTGGGTGCTGGATAGTTCTATCAACTTGTCTTGAGGGGCAAATAAAAGGCCTAATATTAAAATCCAAGGAAGGGTAGCGTAATATATGTGGTGATTTTATTGAGGAACACTTGGCTTTTTTCTTTTTTCAGAATAATAAGTTATTACCGTCAAGCATCATCCAAAATTAAGTAATTATATATCGCCAAGAAAAAGAATAATTTATACAACTATTCCTCTCCAGGGAGTAATTTATCCATCGGTTTTAGCTTATCCAGTCTGCTCCTTACTTGGCTGCTCTAGGACATTACAATTGCTGAAGAAAACAAAGCTATAACGAGACAAAGAAGAAAACTTAGTGAAAACAAACATCAAGAAAACAGTAATACTATCTATCTGCCTAATTCTAGGAGCCTTTTGGGGATTTGCTAAAAGCCTGAAACCCAAAACATCAGAAATCATTGCTATAATTAATCAACTCAAAATAGGCGGCGCCAATTCTCCTAACTAATACTAATCATCAGAAATAAGAATTGTAGCTTCTGCTGCTATGGCTGACCAACATCTCCGCTATATAGTCAGTCAATCCAGCATAAAATTAAACAATTAATGTGTAAGGAAAAGAAGGTAATGTAAGGGATTGATCAAGGTTGTGGGATGATTATTTGTACTACATTTTAATTTTTCTTAATCCAAGTGCATGAAGGCTGGATGGATATACATTGAATGCTTCTCGAAGTACAGATCAATGAAGTGCGTGCTCTAAAAAACAAAGTACTACTTGTAATTGAACTTTTGCTATTGATGCATGATCCCTTTGCTAGTTTGCTCCAAGCATCCTCCTTGGAATCAACAACATGAAATTCTACCAAGAAACAAGTGGTATAAAACTCTGCCCCAGACTCTGTTCTTATATATCTGCATGTGCACATTTTTGGAACAACAAAGAAAAGTAAGAGGTGATCAGGTGACAATATTAGACACAAACTGCCAATTACATGATACAAATCCAGTACGAACCTTAGCCGGTTGGAGTTAAGGTTTTAGACATATATATTTAGATAAATCGGATGACTTGAACACAATTAGAAAACAAATATGTTGAGTTAGCGGATTGGCAAATTAACTAGAAAGATGCATGTTTTGCAGGACTACATCTTTGTAATTTATTTGAATCTTTTATAGGTTGAAAAAAACAAAAACATACTTATTAACTCGGAGATCCAAGGAGATTCTAGTAATGGCCAGTCCTATCGTTAAATTGAATCATTCACGTTTTCTAACAATTATTTATATTTAGTTAGTGCAAATATATTGTTTTAAACTTTATAAAACTTATTTCGGAAGATCATATGAATATTTATAGTAGTTTATCTTAGTTTATGACGAATAATATTGTTTTTTTTATTAGGAGCATGCTTCATTCACAGATCAAGAGATCTAAGAATATATAGTTGAAGTTCTAATCGAACAAAAATATAAGAAAATAAGAATTCTTCTCAACTTACCACATAGAAATACATAACGAGATTTATATCCTCCAAAAGAGGATCTACAAAAACGCATTATTCCTGGGTGTCATAATTACTTGCATAGTCCGTGCAACAACTACCAAGCCAATAGGTGAAGGCGAGGCATATCTGTTAGGGAAAATATTTCTTTGTTGGTGAATTTCTACAATAGATAGAGAATAGTTCTTCAAATCAGTGTTATTAAAGAGGGCTTGTAGCTCATTGGCACTCTTGTGTCAAAAGCACAAGAGGGGTGAGGTTTCGAGTTCGAGTCTCACTTTCCTCGACTAGTATAAAATAAAAAATCAGTGTTATTAAACCCGGAACGGGGGTTGAACCGATCGGGCCTCCGGGTCACGAGTTTCCCGGATAAATACTGGTCAAACCGCAGTCAACCGAAAATTAACAATTATTAACCCGAAGACCCAACCGGGTCATAGTTAACCAGGTTCGATCGTCTGGGCTGGGCCAGGTTTGATAACATTGCTTCAAATCGAATCTTCCTGCATGGCTTTTGGCTTCTGTGAATAAAGTACATTTGAAATCTAACTTGGAAATAAATCTAACTTGGGGTTGGGTAAAGGTTCTAACATTGGGAACACACATATACATGTTGATTTAATTAGGTATATAAGGTTATTTCCATTGTTGTCAAACTCGGCCCGGTCCGGCCGGTTGAAACTTGGGTAACCGTGACCCAGAGATAAATTTGGATTTTTTATCCTTATGGGTTATAACATCTAAAAACCGGTCGGGTCATTATGGGTTCTCCTAGTCTTCCCGACTTGGTGATCCGTTTTCGGTTTTTACCGGGTTAAGAATCAAAACTTCTTCAATTTTATCTTGGTCGGGCTATGGTTAGATCTTTTATTGGACCATTTCTAAAAAAATAAAATTTCTTCACTATTAATTCTAATTACCGGTCAGACCTGGTTGAACCTTAGTCAAACCTCGAAAATCCCCGTAACCCAACCAATATAACGGGTCAATGATCGGGCTGAGTTTAATAACCTTGGTTATTTCCATTTTGACAATAATAATATATAAGGGAAGGAAAATTTTATCCTGGAGACTCCGTTAGTTGGGTCAGTTCGGTTCAATCCGGTTAGCTAGAAACCGTCATGGTGGGTCAGCTGAGTTCTTAACCTAGCTATTTGTACCCACTGAGATTGACAAAGCTCTTTACTGCATCCAACGAGGAACAGGATGAAGGCCAACGCTGGATTTCTCTTACTAAAGCCTTTAGCTTTCTGGTACTACACTTTATTGGCCTCCAAGGAACATTACACAATAAGACACAAAGAAGATAGTTTAAACACAATGTCGAGGACTGTTATCGTAGGATAATTTTTCTTTTTTTTTTTTTTGGATTCAGAAAAGCCCCGAGCCCATCTCTGTACCATCTGCAATGGGAAATTGGAGTGAGTTCCCTTTTTTTGGCTCCCCAATCAAAGGAATTGATATTTAGAATCGAACATGATCAAAACTTAACATGATTGAATCTTAAATAACCAGAAAACCAGAAATAGTATGTTGGAAGCAAGATCTTGCAGTCAAATTAACACTGTACAAGAAGGCTGGATATTTATATTGAATGTCTCACTCCAATTACAGAAGCACTACATGCTTTAAGGAACGAAGTAATTAAGCAACCAAATACATTAACGCCAAGCGCAAGCCTATTAGTACTTCCCCTTTGCGACGGATAGATGATATTATATGACCCCTTTCTTTGCTCCACCACACCCTGCATTGGGATCAACAAGCAGCATAATCTCCAGCCGGCACTTGTTTATACCTGCATCATGAGGAGATATTTCGAAGACATGCAAAAGCACAAGCTATTTAACAGTAATGGAAACCCGCATATATATATGTTATTAGTACTAATTAGCACCCACATCCTCCTGAACACCTAATTGATGCCCTCTGCCATGCATCTGATCCCTTTTCTTCCCCCACTGATGCAAGCAGAAATGAAGCTTTTTCCCTGCGGCCAAAAGCTCCACTCCCTGGCGTGGGGTTAAAATCTGAAGCAACTCCTTAAGGGTGTTTAGCCTCAACATCTCAGCCTCCCTGAGGATACCAGCCATGGCCTTATCGTGGTTCTGGAACACTTCACGCACATCCTCATAACCCATAGGACAGCCAAGAGTCCTGACCCTGGTAATCTCAGAGATGGGCTCATCAGCCATTTCTTCTTGAAGACTCGCCAACTGGGAGGTTAATTTCTCTTCCTCCTTGATAGTCTTGCAATGCAACTCATTGACCTGGTTTAGTTGTCTTGAGGAGAGGCCACCAAGGGTATCTCTGCTGCTGCTACCTGCAAGATATTGTGAGAGCTGGGATTCGGCCTCTGATGCACAGGCTGCGTATAGGAGCCTGATAAAAATGGTTGGCCTGCACCCACCAACCCACAGCAAGGAGTTGCTCAAGGAAGAGTGCCATGTAGGGGCAAAGTAGATGGAGACATCCCTGCTGGCGATTTCCATGCGTTCCTCCATGTAGCTTTCGAAATGCTTGACAACCTTTTCTGCGAGCTGCCTAAGTGCAGGATCATTATGAGCATGACGGGATTCGGACCCATCTGCCGCGTTCATGGCCTCGTGGAGCTCGGTTAGGTCCTTTTCTTGCTGGACCATCCATCGAAGGAAGCAGGTTGTTGCATTGGATTGGTCGTCGGTTTCCATATTGAAAAGCTGGCTAACTACTGATTTGCAGGCAATTGCTAGCTTATAATTAAGCTACCGCTTAAACTGCTCTCTCTAGTCTACCTTAGAGCTCTCATTCCTCGCACATCAAGAAGGCACAAGTGTGAGCAAGTGGATTCTTCCTGCATCGAAGTCAGGGAAGCAGAAATGGATAGACAACTTTTGGGATGTGAAAAGAACAAATGTCAAGTATCAAGGACAATGGGGCATGCACGTGGGCAAGTGGGTTTAAGTTCTTGGATAAGTCTTGGATTGTTGCTCACATACTTCTGAAAATTACCGATAAGTTCACAAACTTCTTGAACTACTTAGCAAAATTTGGTTCAAAAATATCTGTCTGAGAAAGCACTGCCCCATACAGTGCCAACAAGCCACGCTCCAAATACTCTTTTGGACAGTATACCTATACCCCCGATTAGGCGGTCTAATTTCAAAGCGAAGTGTTCTCTTGATACTCCTATTTATAGTAACTCATACCTGGCTACACCAAAAATAGTTGCTTGTCCTCCCTACCACATTAATGGTTGCAAATTTTTGCTCTGGATTGATCTTCTTCTTCCATTTTTGGGCCTTGAAAATTGCAGATATCCAATCCAACGCTCGGAGGTTGCCTCCTTCTGGTCAATTATCTACCGCTCAAATATTTGATTTTATACGAATATTTGCACGTACCACTCCAATATGCAGGACTACAGGTGTTTGATGAAAGGAGTATACAGTACTACAGTACAGGGGGTCGTCATTCTTTGGAGCAGCACAGGAAAAGCCTCAGGTGCCTACATCTGGCATATTACCTGCCACTAAAATGCTATTTTGATACCGAATACCTACGTACACTACACCCCTCCAGCATGTATACACATATGTATATGATTATCAGGAGAATATTCCTCTGTGTCCTTTTCTCCCTGCAATTCCTTCCGGCTGAAGGTGTCGTGGGGTACTTTAATACACAAAATTTTTGTGATGAATGTTTATATAGACTGAGGTGCTAAACAATAACCAAAATGATATTACAAGGCATACCACAAAAGTAATAAAACCATTTATATTATTCCAAATTTGTTGACAGAAAAAGTAAATATAAGTTGATCGGGTAGCCGTATAATATTGCTTTCAATATTTTTAAACAAAATTAATTTTTAGCATAAAAGAACAAAATTATTTCAGGTAACTTGTGCTAAGTAATAAGTCAGCTAATAATGCTACATAAAATTAAGGATTTCCTCTTTTTTTGTTTAGAAAAATAAATTCTTTTTTAAAATTTTAAGAATTCTTAATTAGTACACACGTGAGCAAGTGGGTTTAGTTCTTGGATAAGAATGTTGGATGGACAAATTAACCTTTTCAACTTATTATAAGGACTCGATGTGCTTCCTGCAGTACTGCGAATCTCAAAATTTTTAAAATATTCAATTGTACAGTGTACTAGTTAGAAGAAATGTGAAATTATCAGGTTAAATATTTTAAAATTTTTACTTGCAAAATTAGGCAAATTTTTTTTGATGAATTTCTTAGTATTTTAGAAAATACTTGTGAGATAATTTTTTAAGGAAACTTGGCGGACCAAAGTGTTGGAGTGAGTTCTGCTATTTATACTGTATATTGAACAAATTTTATATGGGCCCTTCAATATGGAGAACAAGGTTTTCCCCTAGTAGGATGAAATGACACGGGGTTGGATACTTATATAGGCCCAGGCCATACCAAGACTGTTTGATGAAGCCTAAATTGTGACCTTTATGGCAATTTCTTTCACGGCTCCTAATTAAGCAGAGCTAACAATTATTTTTTGTTTAACAGCCAAACAGACCTTTTCTTTTTTTACATCAGAATTACATAAATAACCTATAATCCTAACTCCCCAAACCACCCTTAATCCTACATAAGAAATGATCATAGATTAAGATCCGAAATCTTTATTCAATATATGTACAAGCAGTAGCCAATGTAAACAAGGGCGGACCCAGGAATTTTTATTAAGGGGGCCAAATTGATAAGAAAAAATCTTGGGAGGGCCAAATTTATACGGGAAATATCAAAGATATTCTGTAACTCGGGCTGAATACTTAGAATAAGGAGCAACTTACCACCAAACCAACTTGGATGCTTTGTAATAATATTACCATAATTGGATATATTTTGGATTTATTGGATATATTTTGGATTTAGGGGGGCCTGGCCCCTGCTTGCCCCGCTGAATCCGCCACTGAATGTAAATATAGAAATTTTAAAGAAAAAACAAGGACAATTTCTTCAGCATTAATAAACTTTGATAAAGTAGGAAAATATATATGGAAAGACACTAGAAATTAATATCCATGGGGAGATCAAAGTTACTACGTAATGGCGCCAACTCTTGTGTGTCCGCTATGCCTATAGCTAGCATGTGCATGCTCCATAGTCACCGTCTGCCGCCAACTCTTGTGTGTCCGCTATGCCTATAGCTTCTGCATGCTCCATAGTTATCCTCACCGCTCGCTGTCTGCCGCTTTTGTTCCTCGATTTCTAGACAGATAAGGTAAGCACTGAAAAAAAAAAAAAAATCAGAGTGAATTGTAGACAAAATAGCAAAAAAAGAAAAAAAAATCTCTGAAGCATTTAGCATGCAGTGTCCCTATATCTCGACACTTAATTTTAGAAGCATATAGCATCCGCACACAGCACTCTACCTTGGATGATGGAATCAAAGCCATTCTAGTTAAGGTTTCCTATGAGAATATTCTATTTAAGCATATGACTTTCACAGGCCACTTCAACGTTTTATGCTCAATATTTTTATCTATTTTTTATTCAAAAACAAAATGTTTCCCCCATTAGATACTTTAATTAATTCTAGAATGTTATTCAACCTTTCCATTTCAATCATGTGTGTATTCAGAATCATTATTTCATATTCCATCCTTTTCTTTTTCGCAGTACCCATGATAGGAACTATAAAAATTAAGAGATGCACCACCCAACCTACCATGCCAATATTTTCATCATATTAGTCCTCCCTAATTTGAGCCCTAAGGGCTGTTCTAATTAAAATTTTAATACTATTCCCCAGTCTAACTTTGTTATTTACCTGCCCAAATTTAGTGTTCCACATATAGTTAATGACTTTCCTTCAAAGTTCTATCGGCCTAAACTATCTTTTTTTAATCTTACAAACTTTTTCTATGCTACTTTCAACAATATCTGTTCCCAAAAAACTTCCTTGGATGCTAGTGTGTTCTTTGCGACGGATGTTGGTATATATCCTAAAGAGAGAAACATAACATGGATTAGGGCTTAGATAGACCGACTTCTGTAAGAGTTACTATACCTTCAAGAGTAAAAAATTTCATCCAAGAAGCAAGCTGCTTGCTCCTAAATTTTTCAATGACAAATTATTTACATGCTTTTTTTCTAATATTGTCACCCAATGAGTTCCCTAGTTATATATCTTTAGGGATTCTACTCATTACTACTCGCTGTGCAAGTACAACGATATTCACCAGCCTCAAAAACTCATAGGCGTGCTTGAATAGCTCTGAACAAAAACAAAATTTTTGGTGAAAATTTTCATTCGTCGTCTCTCTATATAGTATGGAAAATAATGATGTAAATATGGTCAACTTTTATTCTTATTTTTTTTATCCTATAGAGAATAATATTAATTAAGTAATGTCATGTTACAGCCCGGGTAAAAATTTAGTATTTTTACCGGGACTGTAAAAGTCTTTTTACAGTGATTTACCGAAAGAATTAATCTTGGGTAATTAATTCAAGGTAAATCGGGCGTCATTTTTCGAAACCGAGTCTTTTCCCGCGCTCGAGATTTTTCCATGGATTTTTCGAACCTAAGTTGGTATTTTTCGGGTCCCAGAATCCTCAGAAAAATCACACCGGAAAATAACTAAAGGGGAATGCAGTTATTTTCTGGTCCGGACTGGACTCGCCCATAATGCAGACAAGCTGCATTATTGAGGCGGCTGATGCACAGTATCCTCACCAGTATAAACCGTGAACCTGGAAAGGAAAAAAAGGGGAGAAGAGGGAAAGAAGAAAGGAAGAAAAAAAAAAGAAAGAGAGAGGGAGAGAAAAAGAAAAAGGAAAAAAAAAAGAAGGAAAAAAAAAAGAGAGAAGAAAAACCGAGAGGAGAAGAAGAAAAATAAGAAAAAAAAAAGAAATGGAAATCGGAAAGAAAAACAAGAGAAGAGAGAAAATAGAAAAAAGAAAAAGAAAAAGGAGAAGGAGCCACCACCGCCGAGCCACCTCTACAGCCACCACCATCACCTGCAACAGCCGCACCTCTCCGTAGCACGCCGACACCTCCTCCTCCTCGTGTCGCGCCGCCTTGCCGCTGTCGCCTCGCAGTGCCGCCCCTATCGCCGCTGCAAGACGCCGCCACCGTCCTTGGACGAAGAAGACCCGACTCGGATCCGCCTCCCCTTTGCTCGCGTCGCACAGTCGCACGAGCCACCCTCGCGTCGCCAACCCAGCAGCCGTCGCGTCGACAACCCAGCAGCCGCACCTCTCCACGTCGCCGCCCGCGTCTTCCTCGCCTCCTGCCATCGCCGCCCGCGTCTTCCTCGCCTCCTGCCGTCGCCGCCGCCGCTGCTAGGTGAGCAGACCCGCGGGTTGGAGACGACCCGGGTAGCTAACCCGGTTTCTTGTGGGTTATGGACATGGGCATGGGCTGGGACGCCTGGGCTTAAGGTTTGGGCTGCACCTGGGCCACTGTTTGGGGCCTTGGTTTAGCCTGAGCAAGGGTCTGGGCCGGCACCGTTTGGCCCAGTCCGTAAATAAAAGATAAAAAAAAGAGATAATCAAATAAAATCAAGTATATATTCTGAAAAATTAAATATGGTAATTATTTTTGAGAAAATCTTTTAAAATGGATTTTAGTGTTTTGAAAAAAAATATATATATAAATGTATATATATATTTTGATTCTTTGAAATTAAAGATAATTATATTTTTGTTTTGAAAATTAATATTAAGTTTTTTAGCATGATATGTAACAGCCCGGGTAAAAATTTTGGATTTTTACCGGACTGTAAAAGTCTATTTACCGTGATTTACTGTTGAATTAATCTTGGGTAATTAATTCAAGGTAAATCGGGAGTCGTTTTTCGAAATCGAGGGTTTTCCCGCGCTCGTGATTTTTCCGTGGATTTTTCGGAACTAAGTTGGTATTTTTCCGGGTTTCGGAATTTCTCGGAAAATCACACCGGAAAATAACTAAGGAGGTATCTGTTATTTTCTGGTCCGGATCGGACTCGCCCGTAATACGGACGATTTGCATTATTTGGTTACTCACATGTTTAATAGTAAAATGAAAAAAAAAAAGAAACCAGCTTAAAACCGGTGGGAAGGAACCAGGAGAGGGGAGCAGAAGAAAAAAAGAAAAAAAAAGAAGAGAGGAGAGAAAAGAAGATGGAGAGGAAAAGAGAAAAAAAGAGGGAAGAAAAAGAAAAGAAAAAAAAAGAGAGAAGAGAAGAAAAATGAAACCGGGAAAAGAAGAAAAAGAGTGGGAAAAAAAAAGAAAGAAGAAAAAAAAAAGAAAAGGAAAGGAAGGGAAGGAGCACGCCGCCGGCCACATCCCTCACCACCGCCACCTCCACCCGCGTGCGTCGCCACCGTCGTGCACGCCTCTCCTGCCTGCGGATTCACCGCCCTGACGCGCCGCCGCCGCCGCTGCAGACCGTCCTCCTCCTCTACCTTGCCTCGCCCTCCTCACCGTGACGCTGCCGTCGCATCGCTTCCCCCCAGCCGACGATGACGCCGCCTCGTCATCTCCCTCCCTCCTCCTTTCCCCTGCCGTCAGCTCGTGCCGCCCTGCCGACCAACTGCTCCCACGCCGCACGCCGTCTCGTCGCGCCGGCCGACACCGACGCGCCATCGTTGCAGGAACCCGTGAAGTACCGGGTTATGGGTGAGTGATCCGGTTTCAAACGGGTCGGGCTGAGGGCTGAGACCGTGGGCTTGCTGGGCCTGTCATTGTGGCTTGGGCCTTGGTGCTTGGGCCGCGGCTGGACCTGCTGGGTTTTCTTAGATTCAGTTTGTGGGCTTGACTGTTCTGGGCTGGGCATGGGCTTACTGTTCATGGCCCAGTCCAGTTAAAAAAAAAAGAAATAATATGTACATAAGTATTTATTTATTAAT
>JAKUCV010000059.1:114270-143332 GCA_028386065.3 Turnera subulata | reverse complement strand
ATGCAATCTATGGATCCAAGCCTGTCCAAGGGAAACGCTGCAGCCTGTCTGGAATGCACCAAGCCTGTACATGAAACAACTCATCCTACGGGATGAAACCCCGCAGGCGAGGGGTGAGTCCGAAGCGCTCACCGACGAAAGATAAACAGTGATATATTCAACCATAATACTTTCGAAGTAAAACAACCATCAAACAGATGAAACTACACACACAACACGACAGAGGAATCTAAATCAAGCAACGCATCAAGGAATCTAACACAACCAGCACGTCAAAGGAATCTCACTAAATCACATCAAAGCCAAGACCAAAAGATTACTTATTAGTTTTTATTACCAATTTTATCTTTTCCGGGCCCCGTCACTGGACAAGCTAGGGTCGTACCTGGTTATTAACTAATTCTGGATGCCAGGCCTCACCACAATTCGGGATCAACATCCCATTATCTCAAATCCGGGATCAACATCCCAATATCTCAAATCCGGGATCAACATCTCAATATCACAAATCCGGGGTCAACACCCCAACCAACAAACCCTCTGGCAAGACACCACAGAACTAGTCTCTAACCATCTAGTCGTTCCACTACTTTCCAAGTGACAATTACATCATCTCATAATCAAATCCAATTCCGTTTCCAATACTCATTATTCTTTTCCCAATTATCCACATTGACCAGTTCATCTTTATCCTCTACACAATATCACAAATCCAATAACACAGACTAACATCAACAACAACAACAACATCACAGCAGTCATAATCATCACAGATTATTTCTCAAGCTCAACCAATCCGCAATTTCATATCATTAATTACACACAATTAACAGTACAACAATTATTCACAGAGTCTACATAATCAATCCACACAGCCCAGCAACAGCAACAACATTCATGGCAATCAAATAACTAACAAGGATCATTTCAACGGTTCAATCAAACAACAAAGCATACACAGTATTACGGGCACATATCAAGGTTTATCTATCCTCACCTGGTATGTCTCTGAAACTGCTATCCGGTCAAATCCCGATACCCTATATGTACATATAGGAACACGATAATCACTTATAATGCACCAACAAGATGTTTATGCATGATACCAGTTCTAGTATTTATTAGACGACTTGTCTTACTCCGTATCCATTTTTATTATTTCCATAATTTCCTTTTCTATAAAATTAGCCTTCCAATTGAAGATTAGCTCGTTATATGTTTCCAATCGATATACTAGTCATATTTTTTTTTTTAGATTAAAAATCGTAACCTCCAAGACGTTATACTGGTCCTATAGTTGCTTGTGACAAGATAATATATGTATACATATATATACTTATAAATACTTATACAAGGTAATTCATATATAGCCTTTAAAAAAAATGATAAACAAATCATATTTTAGCCAAATATTATTTTAGCCGTAATACGTTATAGCTGTCTAAGGTGATGTATAACAAATGTAGCTGATATTTCATATACGTGGTTAATTAATAATATAACAGGTAAGGTAACAATATGGCATTGGTCGTGGGCCTTTGGATTTTCGCACTGGGTTGAATTCGTGTTATATGATAGGCCATCATATATCTTTGATAGGTACATATTCTGGGAAGGTAAACCCAATTGATAAAACAATCCAGCAAATAGAATTACTATTTTATTTTGTTTCATTTTATTTTATTTTTTTTTATATATATTATTAGCAACCGGTTTCTTTCCGGATTTTTATGCCTTGTTAAACCATAATATAATCCATTATTGTTAGTCATGGTATACAAAATACTTGTTAACAGCAATACTACCCGTGCAATATAATCCCAAATTATTAACCGAACAACCCTCAAATTATCTAGTCATACTAGTCCATTCATTATCCATTCTAATAGTTGAAGCCAATTTGTTAACCGAATTATCAAGCCATTACTGAAATTAATCCAGATTATTTCCAAGTTGTCCTTCATGCAATATGGCCCAGATGATGCTAAGCCCAAAGCAAACTCAGCAAGCCCATGAAGCAACTCAAAGTTGCCCAAGCCTGAGGAGAAGCAGTGCCGTTTCCTTACCCAAGGCGTCGTCTTCTCCAAAACGCAATTTGGGGTTGCCTTGGCCATTACCACCTTGAGTCTTATCCACCATCAATCACATGGTTGCAACCTTGCAATTACCTCTGGGCAGTGATGATTTACCAGTCCCAAACACAAACAACAACAACACGCCCCGGCGGCAGGTGGCTCACTTCAGCTTGCTTCGTCCGGACGGTGGGATGGCGAGAGGGGCAGAGGTCGCGGCTGCTGGTGCTGGTTGGGCGCGACGGCGGCAAGGGCGTTGAGGAGGAGAAGAGGAGAAGGCAGAGGAGATGTGAAGCAAGAGGGGAAGAGGAAGAAGGAAAGGAAGGGGAAGGGCTGGGTTCGGCCGGTGGTGCCTAGGAGGAGAAGGAGAGAAGAGAAAGTGGAGGAAGAAGACATGGTGTCGGTGACTGGTGGCAGAGAAGGCGGAAGGGAAAAGAGGAGGGAAGAGGGAGGAAGGATGTGGAAGAGATAGTGATTGAGGGAAGAAATAATTGATGGAGATGATTATGTGGGGAGAAGAAGATAAGAAAAAAGAAAGAAAAAGGAGAAGGAGAAAGGAAGGGAAAGAAAGAAAGAAAGGTGGGGCCCGCACGGCTAGGGGAAAACCGGGAGAGAGGAAGAAACGTAGCCGGGAAAGAGGAAGAGATAGGAGAGAGGAGGAAGAAGAGTGGCTCGGGCAAGCTCATTTGGCCGGTCCGGATTCTCGCGTCGGGATCTCGTAACTCAGCAGGCCCATGAAGCAACTCAAAGTTGCCCAAGCCTGAGGAGAAACAGTGCCGTTTCCTTACCTAAGGCGTCGTCTTCTCCAAAATGCAATTTGGGGTTGCCTTGGCCATTACCACCTTGAGTCTTATCCACCATCAATCACATGGTTGCAACCTTGCAATTACCTCTGGGCAGTGACGATTTACCAGTCCCAAACACAAACAACAACAACACGCCCCGGCGGCAGGTGGCTCGCTTCAGCTTGCTTCGTCCGGACGGTGGGATGGCGAGAGGGGCAGAGGTCGCGGCTGCTGGTGCTGGTTGGGCGCGACGGTGGCGAGGGCGTGGAGGAGGAGAAGAGGAGAAGGCAGAGGAGATGTGAAGCAAGAGGGGAAGAGGAAGAAGGAAAGGAAGGGGAAGGGCTGGGTTCGGCCGGTGGTGCCTAGGAGGAGAAGGAGAGAAGAGAAAGTGGAGGAAGAAGACATAGTGTCGGTGACTGGTGGCAGAGAAGGTGGAAGGGAAAAGAGGAGGGAAGAGGGAGGAAGGATGTGGAAGAGATAGTGATTGAGGGAAGAAATAATTGATGGAGATGATTATGTGGGGAGAAGAAGATAAGGAAAAAGAAAAATAAAGGAGGAGACAAGAGGAGTGGCCGACAGGAGAAAAATCAGGGGGACAAGGGAAGGTGGGAGGAAAAGGAAAAAGAAAAAGAAGAAAATAAAAATCTATCAATCATTGCTGGATAGTGTTGGAAAAAAAAATCTGACTTTGTAAAAGACTAATATACCCTTCCAGTTCCTCTTGGGCTTCAAATTATCCTAGGGGTATAATCGTCTTTCCGAAATTCGTCCCGGTCCGAAAATACAACTTGGGCTCGGAAAATCCGATTAATTCCCCTGAACGTCGTCCAAGTCTCGAAACTGGAAACCGAGGCTCGGTTAGTCAGGAAGATACTCCCGAGCGCGGGAAAATTCTCGGTTTCGAAAAACGACTACCAATTTACCTTGAATTAATTACCTAAGATTAATTTGTTCGGTAAATCACTGTATAATGACTTTAACAGTCCCGGTAAAACCCAAATTTTACCCGGGCTGTTACAGTCTATCCCTGGGTTCTTTTTGATCTGGCACCAGGAACAGGTTGATAACCTGGTACGACCCTAGCTTATCCGTGACGGGGCCCGGAAAGATAAAAATTGGATAATGGATTTTATTTGAGTCTTTGGGTCGGTTTTTACTTATTTTTGGACTTGAGTAATTTTTAGTGTCCACATTGATCGTCTTTCCATTGTCGTGAGCACTTCGGACTCACCCCTCACCTGCGGGCTTTCATCCCGTAGGATGAGTTGTTTCATGTACAGGCTTGGTGCATTCCAGACAGGCTGCAACGTTATCCCTTGGATAGGCTCGGATCCATAGTTTGCATGTGTCGCATACAGTGTTTATGTGAGTTTACAAGTCTTCCGCTGTGCATACTTTTGTTATTATTGGGCCATTGGGCCGGATGAGTTTTTATTATTGTTTATATTATGGGCCGTTGAGCCCGGATCTCCGTTATATACACTGTATGCCGGTCTTATTTTGGTTGAGTCGTCACAGTTCCGGCACGTGTTTACTGTGTACGGTAAATACGGGTCGGGGCGTTTCATGATATATATATTCTGGAAAATCATATATATGTTATTATTTTTCTAGAAAATTATGAAAACCACCTTTGGAAAAATGTGTATAGTATACATAATTAATGTTTCTGAAAATTTATAATTATGTTGATATTAAAATTGTTCAGAAGTATTTTACCTTTGGAAAATGTATATGCAAACTTATAAATTATATTTATTTTCAGAAAATAAGTTATATAATTATATTCTCTGGAAAATGTCTCCCAAAAATAATAATATTTAGTAATTATATTTTGGCAAGTATAATATTTTATGGAAATAATTTCCGGAAAAATAGATATATATGATATAATTTCTAGGAAAATTACATTGTTATTATTTTGGAAGATAAAGTATAATTACTCTATAAAAAATATTTAAAGGAGAGTTTTAATTAATGTATGGTACCGAAATTATATTCAGATATACGTACGGTATAATATTTTTGGTAAAGATGATAATAAAGGATATGAACTGGGATGGATTTATTTCGCAGTACTGGCATCATAGCATACCGATTATGTGCTTTTGTGTGAGCATGTTGTTTTGTTGTATAGGTTATGATATCGGGCAGTTTCCCGAGGAGCCGACTTGGGACCGGTCATTGTCTTTAGAGTTGAGTAATCGGATAAGGTGAGGATGGATTTCCTTCAATATGTGCCTGTATTACTCGGTTGTTGTGTATGATGATTGTTACACTGTTGATTGTTGCATTTGCAGTGGTATGATTCGGGATATTTATCCAGTACCTTGTTTGATTTTGGGATGTTTATCCCCATGATTTGGTTTTGGGATGTTTATCCCTGTTCGTTGAGTGTGGATGTTTATTTCTATGTCTTTTGGTATAAGAATAATGGATTAAATAATAAAATGTGATAAGGATGTCGATCCTCGGTTTTGGATGGGATGTCTATCCCGGTGTTTTGGTTAGGGATGTTGATCCCTGAGATTTGGTTTTTGGATGATGATGATATAATTGTCACGTGGTAAGTAGAGGTACGACCGGATGGTTAGAGACTGTTTTGTGGTGGCCATGATCTGGGTTCCTTGTGATGGGCATGTTGATGCCGGCTTGATTGGGATGTTGATCCCTGAGATTTGTTATTGGGATGTTGATCCCGGGTTCTTTTGATCTGGCACCAGGAATAGGTTGATAACCTGGTACGACCCTAGCTTATCCGTGACAGGGTCCGGAAAGATAAAATTGGAAATTGAATTTTTGTTTATGTCTTTTTGGTCTTGGACCAGTTTTGGGTCGAGTCTTTTGGTTTGGTGTGTTTGGCTGTTATGTCTGTTTTCGACCTTGAGTAACTTATAGTGTTGCATATTGATTGTCTATCCATGGTTGGTGGGCACTTCGGACTCACCCCTCACCTGCGGGCTTTCATCCCGTAGGTTGAGTTATTTGTGGTTCAGGTATGATGCATTCCAGACAGGCTGCGGCATTGTGCCTTGGACAGGACTCGGATCCATAGTTGCATCATGTGTCGCATACAGTGTCTTTGTGAGTTATTAAGTCTTCCGCTGTGCTGTTTATTGCTATTGTTGGGCCATTGGGCTGGTTGTGTTATTGTTGACGTTCCCGGGGTTCGGGTGACTTGTTTATATTTTGGGCTGTTGAGCCAGAGTTTATGTTGTATACATTGTATGTTGGGCTTTGTTTGGTTGGGTCGTTACACTTCCGGCACGTGTTTACTATGTACGATAAATACGGGTCGGGGCGCGGGCGTTAGGTCTTGTTGGGTAGTCCATGTGTGTTTGATGTTCTTGTTTGCATAGTTCGCTCCATTTGTTTATTATTTTATATCATTTAGTTAGTACATGATGGATCCAGTCGAGGGACGCCAGCTTGCCACATAACATTCACATAAGAGGTAAATGATGCCATAAATATGCAGAAACATAAATATTATTAATATTACTAATATTATTATTACATTGATATTATTAAAAAAAACATTCATCTTCTCGGTACAACGTTGACCCTGAAGCTATTGGGGTCATTGTTAATGTTCACCCTGATGCTGTCGTTCCACGAGAACCACATGTCGCCCGAGTTGTTTTGGTCAGGAAGCTCGAACCGGTTAGCTGGAGGGAATCGAAGTGGGATGACACCGTGATCGTCTTCAGGCTGCCACTGGGTCTCCGTGAGAAGAACCATGTTAGGCTTGTACTGGTTCTTCAGAACCCTCATGGTATACGAGAACTCCTGGAAACGCCTACCGATTCCTCTGCAGTTCCACACCAGTAAACGGGCCTTTGGCCAAGTTGGGGGTAACCGAGTGACTCTGGGCATGCTCTGGGCAGTCATCGAGAGCTGGTAGTAGGTACCTTAGTCCAGGAAATGGCAAGTGGGCTCTAGGTTGAATTCTTGAAGTCTTTCAGAGATGAAAAACATGACGGAATTGGCCGAGCCGTAGAAGGAAGTCCTCAGGGTGCCTTGGTCCTCTAGGAAGAACGTCTTCCATGGGAGTGACGAAGAACCTCAACGAGTAGAGTTCGTCGACGAAGACCAGACGGGGCAACCTGCCGAGCTCGTTCGGTAGTTCCTCTGGAGGCTCGTTGATCATGCTGTAGGCCAGTCGGTTTCTCCTGCCTAGGGAGGCACCTTCGACAAAGAAGATAGACGATGGAGCTGGCATTCTGCCTGGGCGAGTTATGTGTTTTCTTTCTGAATGTGTTTTGTGTTTAGTTTTTCTAAACGTGTTTCACAAAACTTGCTTTCAAATGCTTTTGATGATTTGCTTCTCACCGCACTGTCTTTTATACTCTTAGGGGAGAGTATGGTTACCATTTTGTTTTTCAAAGTATAGACCCCACCTATTCCCGAAAAAAAAGAGAAAAAAATAATAATAAAGTAAAATAAAAGAAAAGGAAAGTGAAAAAAAAGAAACAGTAAAAAAAAAGAGAAGAGAAAAAAAGAAAGAGATGGAAATGAAAAAAAAGAAAGAAAAAAAAAGGTAGAAAAAAAATCAAGGCAAAGAAGAAAAAAAAAAGAAAGAGAAGGAAGCAGTAAAAAAAAAAAGAGAAAAGAAGGTAAAGAAGAAGAAGAAGAAAAAGAAAAAGAAAATAAAAATAAAATATTTTTCGGGGATAGGAAAGTAGATTTTCATCACAAAATTTTAAACCATTTTCAATCTTTGAGATTTTGCTTTTTGAAAATTTTGCCATGTTTGAAATTTTGCTTTGTTACTTTATATGTTTTTTCGGCTACAAACGCAAGTGTTTTTCAGCTCACTTCTAACTCATAATTTTCTATCGCCCTGGCTACCTTAGCATTTCTTTTTATGGTTTTTCTATATTTTCTACTTCTTTTATCACATGCATCCGTGACCGTTGAGGCTAGATTAATGGGCCCATACCTCGAGTAGAGTGCATGTGCGACAAGCTTACACCTATTCGGACATCATGGAGGGATACGAGACTTGACAGACGTTTTTGGCTCATGCGGAAATTGTGAACAAGTGGATAACGTTTCTTTCGAGGGACACAGGACGTCCTCGTGATCATCCCCTTGCGAGATAACGGACATCTTTTTCACGAGGGAAACCGACGTCACCGTTAGTTGTGCGTGTTACGTTTCTCGGGATCGAGGATGTTTACGACCGATCTAGAGAGCCGAACATGAAAACATGTTTGGTTTTAACTTCTTTATATTTTGGTTTTATTAAATGAGTTTTGTTTTGTTTTTAATTTCTTTATGTTGGTTTTACTTCTTTTTGTTGGTTCTGTTTTTAACATCTTTATGTTTGATTTTATTTTTCCTTCTTGATGGTCTTGTTTTGCATTAAAATATTTTGCCTTTCTGTTTAACATGAGATTTCGTAACATAAGAGTTTTGATTTAAAAAGAAAACTTGTTTTATTTATTTCATAACAGTTTTACAATACAGAGAAGAAGTACTCTATTGAGTTACATACTTCTCAAGGTCTTTTACAAGTTTTTGGATGTTTTTGATGTGGGGGAAGAGTTCCGCGCACGCCAGTTCTATCTGCAACACCGCCGAGCTGACCTTCTTCAGTGAGACGTTCAGCTGCGATAGTGTCTGTAGTGGAGTGCTGCTTTCAGCCGTTGCTTTGCCCTTCCGATCATCAGCTTTCTTGTTGGCACGCTTCTTTCGCTGTCTTGGGGAGACCACCGCATCTTCTTTCAGACTGATGGTGTTTGCCTTGAACCGCTTCTTGGGAGGTCCTTCATCAGAGCTTGTCGGGAAAGCAGTACCACCGATGTAGCTGTTATCCTCGGAGTCAGAGGTGGTTCTTGATCTCAGTGGAGAGTCCATGGCTGTGTGTGAGTTTGCCAGTCATGACATTGAGTTTGGACACCTGGTAGAGTGTGCCAGAAGCATATCGTGGTAGGACCCACGGATAAGACGGAATTTTGAGGACGAAATTCTTTTTAAGGTGGATAGACTGTAACAGCCCGGGTAAAAATTTGGTATTTTTACCGGGACTGTAAAAGTCTTTTTACAGTGATTTATCAAAAGAATTAATCTTGGGTAATTAATTCAAGGTAAATCGAGCGTCGTTTTTTGAAACCGAGTCTTTTCCCGCGCTCGAGATTTTTCGGACCTAAGTTGGTATTTTTCGGGTCCCAGAATCCTCAGAAAAATCACACCGGAAAATAACTAAGGGGGAATGCAGTTATTTTCTGGTCCGGACTGGACTCGCCCATAATGCAGACAAGCTGCATTATTGAGGCGGCTGATGCACAGTATCCTCACCTGTATAAACCGTGAACCTGGAAAGGAAAAAAGGGGAGAAGAGGGAAAGAAGAAAGGAAGAAAAAAAAAAAAAAGAAAGAGAGAAGGAGAGAAAAAGAAAAATAAATAAATAAAAGAAGGAAAAAAAAGAGAGAAGAAAAACCGAGAGGAGAAGAAGAAAAATAAGAAAAAAAAAAGAAGAAAGAAATGGAAATCGGAAAGAAAAAAAAGAGAAGAGAGAAAATAGAAAAAAAAAAAGGAGAAAGCAATAAAAAAATGATGCAAATATGGTTAATTTTCATAAAAGTAAATGTTTAGTGAGTTTTTTTTTTTGTGGAAATATACAAAGTAAGTTGACCAATCAAGCATCGTCCATTAATTACGGTCAATTTTCATAAAAGTAAATGTTTAGTAAGTTCTTTTTGGTGGAAAATATACGTAGTAAGTTGACCAATCAAGCATCGTCCAATCCATGGCCACGGTTCGTGACCTCCAGGATCGCATGATATGGTCCAAACGAAAACCAACGTCCCTAGTTTGGTATGTACACAACTAGGGGTTATTTACCCAAAAAAGGACACCTGAACCAGATTATGGTTTCAAGCGGTGTAACCAAAGTTATGTCTAATTTTAGAATAAAAAAAAAAAGTTATGTCTAATCCGCAATTCCTTCTTGTCCATCAACGGGGATATACATCTCACGTTGAGTTTCGGATTTATTGCCATTTTTAGAGCATCATGTCCTTTCCCAGGGATGAAGAGACGTCGTCCCACTCCAAATCTAGAAATATGGTTGGCATATTTGAATTAATGGTAAAAAAAAATGTTAGAACACACCAAAGTGAACTAAAAAGCTCCAAATTTATATTTTTTGTGCATTAGTGACAGTCATAGGGATCAAATTTATGTAGAACTAGTGTTAGCTTGCTAATTCTTAGACTCAAAAAAAGACTGGCTGCAATCTTTGCACAAATTTTTGCGCCTGCCCTAATTAAATGTTTTCGAGCATTTGAGCTAATTTGCAAGAGCTTGGAACAACCTTTGACAATGGGACCTTTATATATATACTCCATATACTATGCTAGTTACAAGTAGTAGCAAGTACTAAGTACCACTTACAAACTGCTAGCAAAGCATGCCTTCTTGTCTGGGTTCCACGTTGATCCCAACTACTTCCTGCAGTTGACACGTTCTTCAACATTAGAATTATCGAACTCCAGGTGGTGGGGGTGCATGGATGACTCATCAACACCGTCAGGAGTCGTCGTCCAAAGTTGAAGAATCAAGAGGTCCGTCTCTATAAAAACAGATCCCCAGCCCCCTACCTATCACCCTTTGCAAAGCGTCACCCTAACCCTTTAACAATTGACAGTCACCCCCACTTGGATACAGCTGCGCGTAACCCACCCATGCAACCACCTAGCTATCATCGATCCACCATCACCCTCCCCCACTTGTACTAGTACGACAACACTCTCCTATATAATGTGTCATGAGTGGAAGCTTCCTTCCTTCCATCTCTTATAATTAAACTTTCCAAGTTCCATAGCTTTTTGATCATAACAAAGATGGTAACGGATGTTCGTGAGAAGTTCACAGAGTTCTTTGAGAAGTGGGTATCCCAACTTGAGGAGTATCTACAACTTCTACTAAAGGTGTCAAATGAGCACGTTAATAATGTCTATGCCTGCGACGACCAGGATCTACAAGCTCTGGTCTCAAAGGTGACACAACATTACAAAGAATACTACAGCGTAAAATGGGCCCTGGCTCAGGAAGACGCGCTTCCCTTTTTCAGCCCAACTTGGGCTACTCCTTTTGAGAATGCACATTCATGGTTCACCGGGTGGAAGCCTTCCATGATCTTCAAAATGCTTCAGTCAATAAGGGCAAACCGCGGGGTGCCCGGGCCGAGCCTGGTGGCGTTGACGCAGGAGCAGCTGGCCAAGATTGAGGAGCTGCGGGTGAAGGTAAGACTGGACGAGGCCAAGGTGGAGAGGGAAATGGAGAGGCAGCAGGTGTCCGTGGCGGAGAGGAAGATGGTGGAGCTGGCGCGCCTGAGCTGCCGCGTGGCGGCGAAGAATGAGCCAGTCATGATCAGTGAACTTCAGGTGGCGGGGCTGGTGGAGGTGGCCATGAAAAGGCTAGTGGGTGGACTAGAAAAGGTCATGAAGGCGGCCGATTGTGTTAGACTCAGGACATTGAAGGGAGTTTTGGATGTTTTGACGCCATTGCAATGTGTGGACTTCTTGGCTGGGACTAGCATCCTCCAGCTTCGTCTTAGGCAATGGGGGGAGAAGAGGAGGAATATGTAGCATAAGCACTAGCAATCTTAATGTTTATGAATATTAGGGTTTTTTTTTTGGTTTGCTTAACCCTTTTTTCCAGTATTCTTTTTTGTTTCCTTTACTTATTGTAGACTGGTTTTGTTTAATTATTTGTTTTGAGGTTTATTTTGTTAAATATTATGCCAATATTACTACCCTCACCTTAGATTTCCAATTCTCACAAATAACTTTTTTTTTTATGCTAAATTTTTTCTTTTGATGCTAATCATAAATAACTTTTTATTATCTCCAAACAACATATATTTTGTTTTCTCAGCAGGTTCTGTCCTTAATATCATCAAGCTAGTGCTCTTTAATTTTTTTGGGGGGCAATCCTAATTTACTGGAATATTGATTTATCTTCATTTTGGTATATCTTTTTCTTTCCCCATCCGGTATCCGGAGCTTCGCCCGGACTAATCCGGACTCAACCCGGGTCGCCCACCTGGATATGGTGGGTAAGTCTCCCAATGGGGATTTTCTGCATACACGAGGACTCGAACCCGGACTCAACCTGGGTCGCGCACCTGGTTATGTTGGGTGAGTTTCCCAGTAGGATTTTCTGCATACACGAAGACTCGAACTCGAGACCTCACTTTATGTTGGGTGAGTTTCCCAATAGGATTTTTTGCATACACGAAGACTCGAACTCGAGACCTCGCTTTAAGCAGAACAAGTCGCTTACTTAAACCAACCCAATTGGTTTCATTTTGGTATATCTTTAGCCAGTAGTAATTAAAGGCTGAAAATATATATGTTGTACCACCGGGGGTGGTGGCCTAGTGGCAAGGCCTTCAACCTGCCATCTCTAAGACTCGGGTTCGAGTCCCGGCGCTTCCAGTCAAGCCCCATAGTGTGATGCGGCCGAATATGGCCTTCCACACGGTGGGGTGTTGGCCGTTGAGCCCGGTGATTCCCCGGTATTATGACGCGTAGCAGGTGAGGGTGTCCGCTGGTGCCCCGGTTGGGCGGTCTCTCCTATGAGAAGGGTCTAATGCCAGGATGTAACTGGTATTGACCGGGACCTGGACCGACGAGGCGATGATGACACCACTAATGCCTTTTTTTTTTCCGACAAAAATATATACATATATATATATATACATATATATATGAGATGATTTTGTCGTCCAATGTTGTGCGAAGCGCCGTTTTAAATTATATTATTTGGATGCGCAAGGTGTGTCCCTTTCTCAGGTGAAATCTGTGGCTGCTTTGCCCAAAGTCTCCAGACACTCGCCATTTCAAATTTCAACCATTCGAGTGTAACAGCGCAGGCCAGGGTGGCTGCTGGTTCACACATTTATAAAGACCCAAGTGCTAGCCATCGTCATAGAATCGGACCTGTGGTCGGACCGCAACATGGAGTTCAACTTGGGTCATTCATATATGTACAATATGAATTTTTTATATAGTTGGGCCAGACACAAAAAAATATCTGTTGAATTGAACCGGTCAATTTTTCATTGATCTGGTTGAACCGTGAAAAACCATGCATTGGGTGGGTTTCTTTTACATCATAAAAATACTAAATTTTTCTTCCATTCATTCTTTTTTTATTCTCTGAGTTAGATTAAATTAAATTAAGTTACCGGTTTCGCTTCCAATTCAAGCACTAAATTATGGCCCGTGATCTAGGTTTGTGTGCAATCAGGTTCTACTAGTAAATAACAATGGTGCTAAAGCTTAGGCCATTTCCTTTGCATCAGCTCTTTTCGGTATTTCTCTTGTCCGACAGAGCTCTTTTGCGGTCAGATAGGTTGCATCATTCCTATGGCCCACCAAATCCAAGGTAGTGCTCAAATCGGAACTCTAACATTTTCTTCACTGACTACACTCTACAGTACCGTTTGAAATAGTATAACTCACTAGTCACCAAGTACATAATGATGTTTCGAGTGAAAAAAAAAAATGCATAATAATGCTGTGCTTTGGTTTTTATTGTAACTCTAACCAACAAATTGCCCTGGTTTAGTGAAAGGACGAAGGCTTGAGAAGTCCAAAGGGTCTAGTCGTTATCCAACCAAGGTCCAACCGATATTAATCTAATAATGCTTCAAAATAAAATAATACAGAAAATAGCAATTTTTTAAAAATAACTATTTTTTAAAAGTTTAAATAATTTCATGTAAAACATAATTCTTTTGAAAAATAGTAATACATACATATCTATTTATATTTTTTTAATGTATAATTTATCCATACATTATTTAGTTATATTTGTCATTTAATGTATATAAATTAGCTACGTGGGGTTGGTGATTCGATTCAACTTAATTAACTGAAGTTTTATGTTTGAGTTCTTATGTATGTAGAAAATCTTTAGCGGGGGACGTACCTACCATTATCAGTCATGCGACCCGGGGAGTTTGCCGAATATTGGATGAGAAGCAAAAAAAATGTATGCAAATTATATGTTGATAGAAATATCTTTACTATATTATTAAATTATAATTATTTTTCATATCCAATAAATAATTTCTGAATTTTATATAGTAAAAAAGTAGTCTTCATAGTATATGTTTATTTATTAGGTGATGCACAATCACCTACTTTCGACCTTGTAAAGAATCATTTCTTGCTACACATGGCTTTTTAAGACTTCAATATTGTTATTTTATAGCTGTACCATACGATATTTAATGGATAATCATGAATTATATGAGGTTTGCCAAACCAATTTTGCTCCCAACAATAATTAGCGTAGTATTAATATCGATACATTGTAATCTTACCCTTGACAGCATCAATGTAGTTGTCATGAAAGATAATAAATGCATGTTAGGAAGATTTTCAATTTTTCGCATTCATCTCAATTTAATCTACAGTGGCAAAATTGCTCGCCCATAAATTACTCAAGCATCGGCGCCTGATTGCCTTTTGACTTTTTTCCCCGATTATATTAAGGATTTTCTTCTTTTTTATTTTTTTCCTCTCTTAATGAATCTTTCAAAAAGTATGCTAAGCAAATTTTATTTTATCGCTTTTTATAACTATCTTCTTACAAGTTGTAATACCTTATATAGATATTAGAGATGCTTAAATGCTCATAAATAATCACAATATTTAAACAACTAACTTCTAAAGTCAAATTCACTACAAAGTCCAATCTACTTAGATCGAAAGATTAGTTAGAAATAGATGGTGTTTGGATTATTCACTGATGCTTAGTTGAAATTCCTCCATAATAGGACCCTGTAACCTACAAACTGCAGATCAATTATTGTTAATTCTTACTATGTTTGCTTAAGAATAGAAGAAGGGCCCAAAAAAGACAATTAATTAGCCAAAAGAGTTGAATAGAAGAAAAATAGTACTTAAAATGGGAAAAACACAAGAAGAGACGAGGAAAAGAAAGAGGGAGGCACGCATGTTGACGAAGAGAGAGAAGGTGGAAGTGGTGGGGCCCATAAAACAAAAAAAATTATCACAAAAGCGCGTCCGATTACAACGGAAGTGGGGGCCCTCACCACCACTAATCATAAAAACAGAGATAACCCCCAACAAAAAAACAACCTTAAACCTAGATTAAGCTTACACACTTCATGTCTAGCGAGGTTGTAATATTTATTACAATCAATCATGATATAATAATATTGTACCACTACTAAAATAAAATGTTTACCGCCAAATCTCGACGGTTATGTGGTTGGCGGTTAACCTACCTGTCATTATTTCCTCTTACACGCCTACAATTCAAATGTATTGAGACCCCCCCCCCCCCCCCCCCCGGCTTATTGTTAACAAAAAAAAAGAAAAGAGGATTAATTTGATAACAAAATTAATTAATTTAATATTAATAGCATTTCTCCAAAACTAAAGCTAATGAAAAGCAAGACAAGAAAGTTTTCTGTTTGTGGGGTGGCTGGTGGTGGTGAGGTGAGGCAGGGAGAGGAAAAAAAAAAACCCCCAAAAAGAAAAGAAAAAACCCAAAAAGAAAAAAAAAAAAGGAGAGAAAGTGGAGAAAGAGAAAGACAAAAACTCTGGAAAAAAAAAAAAAAAGGAAGAAAGGGATTAAGAAGAACAAAACACACAAGAGGAGGGAAGTTGTTTGTGTCTTCTTGAGAGGGAGACCTTAATGATGATGGTCGAAGAGATCCTCTGAGATCATCCAGCAAAGGGGCAGTAATAGAAAAAAAAAACTATTTATATTTATTATTATTATTATTATTATTAAGCAGCATTAATTGTTTCTGTAATTTCCCAGATACTATTTGCTCCTTTTGCTCTTATTTCAATTTGTAATTTTTTTTTTCGTTGCTGCCTTTTTGAGTCTCTTAAGCAATCAAAAAAATACCGTTCTGATTAAAACTCTTCTCTTCTTCCTGCCTATCACACCCACCACCCCCACACCCCCATTACTGCATTTCACCTTACATTGTACATTTCCCTTCTGTTTGAAGAAATCTTCAACCTTTTTGGTTTGTTGGATTAAAGAAACAAAAAAAAAGGTACATCCTTTTTTTGTTTTATTGTATCGCAGAAGTGCAACATTGCCCCCAACAACATCCACCTCAACAACCTCTTCTGCCACCTGTTCAACGGTAAATTCCATTGAATTCTTTTTGCTTTTTTCCACCCTTTTGGATTGCTTGCTCTTGAGGGTATTCCTTTGATTCTTTGTTTTTTCATTTTTTTGTGGACCAATTTGGATACTGGCACAAATGCTGATGGTTTTTTTCGTCTTCTGGGTTGTTTCCAGTTCCATTGTGAAGACTAGGAGGAAGAACATATAGGCTGGTGTTGCAAAAAATTCATTCTTGCTAAACAGGATTAGGAAGATTCTGGCTTGCACGCTGCATTATGGGGAAACTTTGTGAGAAAAGTTTTAGGGACGAGGGAACCTGACGCCTCGTGATCATCGGGGTTGAAGGCTTCTGATACAAAAACCAAAGTGAAGATTTTTTCAGATACTGCAAAAGCAATTGCCGTTTGTTCTTGTTCCTGTTGGGGGTGGATATGCTGTTATAAGGGAAATCCTGGCGATTTTGTGTACAGTCCTGGCTGTTGGCGGAAATCATTGTTGCTACCTCCACTGCCATTTTTAGTTTATCTAGAAATGGGGGGTAGATGGAACTCAATAGGACTCCAGATTCTGTGCCTTCTGGTCTTGACCCTTTCTGTTGAAATACAGAGGTCTTGGTCGCTCAATGATGAGGGTAAATTCTCAAGTTTTCTCATATTGTTTATCTGTTTTTGGATTGTCAAAATCCAATTGCAGAGTACTTTTGGTTTTGTGCATTGAATGCGCGGTGGGGATGTGCAGGAGTGGTTCTGTTGGAATTTCGGAAACGAGTGCATTCTGATCCATTTGGTGCCTTTGCTGATTGGAACCCTGATGATCATGATCCTTGCTTGTGGTGTGGCGTTCATTGTGATGCCGGTAAAGTGCAAATGCTGTAAGTTCCGGTTTATGCTTCCTTTAGAATAGTAATTTTCATACTTTTTGCATAACAGGCGACATGAACTTCCTTTTCAATAATCTGGAAAATCTGATAATGTCTTGTTGTTCTCTTAACAAAGGATATGGTACGTTTACCTCTGGGTGGATAGATGTGTACTTAGATTGCGTTTGAAGATTTTTAGCATTTTCCTGGCTTTTACTTTGCTTCTGTAGAGGTTTTGATTGCTAAATTCTCAATTGATTTGCTTCTGTTGCTTGTAGGGATTTGAGTGGACTTTCTTTGGAAGGGACACTAGCACCTGATATTGGAAAACTAATCCACCTAAAATCTCTGTAAGGATCAGTAGTTTTTCATGTCTGCTTTAAGGATCTATATCTTTTGTATCTTCTCAGTCCCTGCTTGATTTTCTGCATTTTTTTTGTTCATATACGCTTGGTTGCATTTGTTTCAATTACAACAAGTCTTTGTCATTTTAACTAGAAAGATTATTGACTCACACATGAATCTGGCACAACATTGGATACTGTATCAATCAATCCACCACTCTGTTTCTCCCTGAAATATACGGGGAAATGCTCATCAAATCATGATATTCTTATCTTGTGAAGCTTGCACACATCTCTGAAAAAATTGTTTGGGCAAGAAACGACGTGCTTATCAATTGATTTTGGTCTTATGTAACTAGAGCTGGCATAAACAGAGATCATCCATTTTTCTGTGGCCTCTTTTTGAAGCTTTACACTTGGCTTTTGCTACAGAGTTGGTGATACTGAGCTTTCTTATTCTTTCTTCATCTTTGCAACAGGGTACTCTGCAACAACCATTTTTCAGGTACCATCCCCGAAGAGATTGGACAACTCACAAACCTGGAGCTACTGGACTTGAGGGATAATAAGTTCAGTGGAACAATTCCAACTGAAATAGGAAAATTATTGTCATTAAAAAGCTTGTGAGTGAACTGTAATTGGTTTAAAATTTTTACAGTCTTATGTTTTGAGTTGTAAAGGCTAACTCTGTTATTCCTTAGGTTGATCTGTGACAATAAATTGGAGGGCAGCATCCCACTGGACATCAAGAGGCTTAACTTACTCTCAGAATTGCAATTTGATGAAAACCTTTCTGCAGCTTGTGGAATCTCATGTGTAAATCGAAAGTTTGGGCATCGGTAATTCACTTACCATCTTTAGTTGTCCATACATGGTTATCTTTAAACCAACTGAAAAATTGTGCAAGGCATAAATGGTATGCCTGCTGCTCCCTTTGAGAAGTTGTGTCTAGTCATGCACTCATAGATTCTACACTTGTTACTCAACTCTATCAAGTCTCTATCAAGGCTCCTCACAGTAGTTGTCCTCCCTATTAAGGAAAATTTACTCTATTTTTTTTACTGATTCTGCTTATCTTACTCTCCAGATTCAAAGGAAAGGATGCATGTGGAGAATGTTGTTATGAACCAGTGGGTGAGTACACCTAGTATTTCAATCTTCTCTTGCCATATATCAAAACTTCCACATTTCAGAGACAAAATGACCCTTTTTTTTTTTGCATTGAGCAGGTTCATCTGATCGATATGTAGTCCAAAATGTGGAGTCCATGGTCAGTTATGCTCGGCGTAGACTACTGGAGCAGTCTAATAACCTCCAAGCTCCACCTGCTAGCGTTGGGCCTGTCCCTGTGCAGATCATTGCTCTTCCAACTACACGAAGCAGTGGATCTTTTCCTGCTGTGCCAAATGCAAAGAAGCATCCTCCTCCTCCACCAGCAGCTCCACCAGCTGTTCCTCCTCCACCAAAGGGAAATGATGCCCCAAGTGATTCTACTGGAAAGGAATCTAAGGGACAACCTTCTATCGTTTCTGGAGATAAATGGATATACTTCATAATCATTATTCTCGTGATCATCTTGATCATTATGGGAGCTGGTCTGATTTTCATGTGCAAGAAACGTGTTGTGAAAACCATAGGCCCTTGGAAGACCGGATTGAGTGGACAGTTGCAGAAAGCATTCGTCACAGGTAAATTCTTAAGATGATACTGAAATAAAAATCTTCTTGACTTTACTAAACATCATATTCACCTTTGCTGCTACGCCATCTTCATTAGTTTGTGAAGTAATGGGAACCAAGCTGCATATGACTCGGAACACTTGATTAGTGACAGAGTGGATTGTCCACAGAATTCTCTTTCACACAGAGGCATTTGGACTCCCTCAAAATGATTAATCTAATATGTTCCGAGTCATGCGTTGTTATCAAGACAACCTTAACTTTGAACGAAATCACTTAAGAAAAATGACTTGTGGGAATTTGAGGTCTGAATTTATGCTAAACTCCAATTTAACATAATAACAGGCGCCTCCATTTAGTTTACAAAGCTGATTTAGTTGCTATGCAGTACATGGCACCTATCTATGAGCTACCTCTCATCTAGATCAGTGTCTGGACTACGAAGTAGACATTGAAGTTAATGCACTTACCATGTTTTTCTTTCAGTATACTGAAAACTTCGTAATCTAATTATATGGAATTCAGGGGTTCCAAAGCTGAATCGGTCAGAGCTGGAAACTGCCTGTGAAGATTTCAGTAACATCATTGACACTTTCGAAAGTTGCATTGCGTACAAAGGAACGTTGTCCAGCGGAGTTGAGATAGCAGTTATATCAACTTCAGTAACCACTTCCAAAGAATGGTCAAAGACTTCTCAGACTGCTTACAGGAAAAAGGTATTTTTGTCTTTGTGGTTGCAGCTTCTAGAATTACAACGCCTTTATAAAGCGAGGTAATGTTTCTACTTAAGCGACTCTATTTTTTTTCATTTCGTTCTAACTACAATTCCATGGCATTTCAGATTGATACACTATCACGTGTTAATCATAAGAACTTCGTCAATCTTATCGGTTATTGTGAGGAGGATCAACCCTTCAACAGGATGATGGTGTTTGAATATGCTCCAAACGGAACCCTATTTGAGCATTTGCATGGTAATTTCTCACCTCCTTGCACCACTTATTATTATGTTCTGGGCATTGTTATTGTTATAGTGTTTGAATAGCTGAAATATTTATTTGTTGTGTTTAGTTAAAGAAATGGAGCATCTTGACTGGAATGTAAGAGTGAGGATTATCATGGGAACTGCTTATTGCCTGCAATACATGCACCATGATCTAAATCCACCTGTGGTGCATTCCAACTTGAATTCACGTTCTATCTATCTAACAGATGACTATGCTGCTAAGGTATATCCCCTTCTCCAGAATTGCTTAGGGATCTTGTCTTAGTGAACCCACTCACCATATGAATTGTGCTTTCTCAGATATCGGAAATCTGCTTTTGGCCTCATAAAGCACCGTCAAAGTCGAAAATCTCAGGCGACGATGAATCAGAGCATTCTACATTGCCAGCCCTTGCTGATGCAGAAACAAATGTCTACAGTTTCGGCATTTTGTTGCTTGAAATCATTTCTGGAAAGCTCCCGTACTCGGAAGAACAAGGACCGCTTGAGAAATGGGTATGATGTTGATCAAAATCCCAATAATCTAACAGTCTACTACCCTTGCTTTCTTCCTAAAACTTGCTTACTTGCATGGCTTGATATTGCTGGTAACACATGATCCTTACCTTTATAGGCTGCTCAATACTTGAATGACAAGAGGAGCATTAGCTATATGATTGACCCAAGCCTGAAGTCTTTCAAGAACGATGAGCTCGATCTCATCTGCGAAATCATCCAAGAATGCATCCAACCAGAGCCGAGGAAGAGACCAACAATGAGAGATGTCATTTCCAAGTTGAGGGAAGTGATAGCTATCTCACCTGAGCAAGCATGTCCTAGACTTTCTCCCCTATGGTGGGCAGAACTTGAAATATTATCAGTGGAGGCAAATTAAAAAAACCCTTTGGGTCGGCCGTTTTGTAAGTCACGTCTCTCTCATACTTTGTATCAAGGTCTCCACTCTCAAGTTAGCTTATTAATGATGCTACCCCAAAATGAGTAAATGGGATCAATACATGGGCTCTTCACATTGTTTTTTTGGCCTATTTGTCATATATATACATGTCCTCTGATCATTCTTTTCTAGTCAATCCCTTCTTAGTGTTTGCTGTTGCAAATAAGGGTGTGATTAAAGTGTTTCATATTCATATATGGGGGCATTGTGCTCCCTATACAAGCTTAAATGTATCATGTGTTTCAAAGTTTGTTGTGTAAAAACCTAACCCAGCACTGGGATGCTAGTCCTGGTTACAAATATTAATTGTGAGCCTTATTTTTATGGCTAGGTTGTCAAGAATACTCTCGAAACTGCTATTTGCACATGGGCGTTCTTGCTGTTTTGTAGGACTAGGAGATTTTCAGATTGAAGAGGGAAAAATAGTTGTCTTTTTTGATGATATGTAATTGGAGATGCCGGTTTTCTGGTTCAGGAATCTCTTTTACAACTGAAAATATAGACTCTCAGTTGCAAATCTTGCTTGAGCAAAAAAAAATTTACAAGAAGAAAGAGTTGGTTCACCTATTTGTATCCATTGTTATTTTCAGGTGCTTACCATACACTTCCTTGGTTTTATCCTAGCAATATAAGCGTTGCACTCCCACGAATTAAAGTTGGAAAATTCTTTTAACCCAATAATTCTTATACAAAATGACATAACAAATTGTCCGGGAACAAGAACACATATGTGATTATGGGACACATGATCCTCTAAAGCTTCCATGGATTTAGCATTTTCATAAATTCAAGTTAGGTGTTTGTTGTGGACGAAATTTTCTGAGGTGCATATTTATGGGAGAGGATTATTGTATTATTGGGCAAGATTGAACAACATTAATCCATACCGTCCTAAACTAATTAGTACAAAAGGTGGTAATTAATTAAGATATTTGGAGAAAAGGTCTTGACAATGGGTTTCCATTTACCAAAGCAGAAGTCGGTAAACAAACCAATATATATCAATCGAAATAATAAAATGAATTAACAAGAACTTCATTCTATCTACCATGTAATTTTCTCCAAGTAGGCTTCCCAATCTCACCTCTTCCTTTTTTTCCCCATCCGGTATCCAGAGTTTTGCCCAGGCTAATTCGAACTCGACCTAGTCACACACCTGGTTAAGGTGGGTGAGTCTCTCAATGAGAACTTCTGCATACATGAGGGTTCGAATCCAAAACAAACAAAACAAAATCTTACCATTTAGACCAATCCCATATTGGTCACCTCCTCCTTGTTGCTTTTTTCTTCTTTTGTTTTTGTTTTTTTATTCCTCTACAGTTCTTTCCCATGCCATTCTGTTTACAACCCACCTACAAATAGGTATTGTAGCATTCTTGGAGTCATGTTAAGTTTGGAGATTTTGAAAGTATTTAAGTTTATCGGTGAAGCAAGTCATGAACAAGGGCGTTGGTAAATAAGATATTTGGTTTTTTGGTTGTCACGTTCAATTATTAAGCACCTACCCGACATGAACTTTTGATTCGGTTTGTACTGTACTTATCAATCGCATGTTCGGCCTTACCAGTGATTCTCGTAATGACTAGGGATTGCCTGGCTGGAATTTTTCCCATCGTACAAGAAAATTGGATGGCCCTTAAAGTTCCCCATTCCTACAACTAAAGCAGTAATGGAGCTGCTGGCCTGCGCCACTCTTAAATTTCTGGTCGTGCGGGCTCAGGTTGAGTACATGGGTTCTTCATGCACACTCCTTCCTTGTAATTCTTTTCTAGCTGAATCCTAAGCAAGTTTCTAATGTAATCTGATTATGTAAGTCTTATAAAAAGAAAAAATTTGGTAATAGAATACTCACTGTGGTAATGAGATGGTTGGTTTCTTCACGCAAAAGTAAAGGAATTGACGGACGAAAGGGACAGTGTAATTATTATAACTTTTTTGAGTATCACAACCAATTTCAATCCTTACGAAGCCCAATGAACATTTTAGTCCTTGATGACCATGGCCCATCTTGAAGAGAGGGCCTGGTAGGAAAATGATTCGAGGGCTCCTATACTACTTAATCTTCCACCACACAAAGACTTTCTTGGTTCTATTTATAGGCATTCTTTCCCCTTTCTTAATTAATTAGGTAGACTTGCCATTCCATTGTTGGAATTGTTCTAGAGTTAGACTTTGTCTCTTGTTGAGGATATATGCCGGTCCTTCTAGAGATGCTAATGTTGCAGCTCATATTAGAGTTTTCTCTGCATAATTTGCACCGTTTCTTTGAAAATGAACGCCAACAAGTTGACTTAAAGAGGCCCTTTTTAACTAACAACTTTTAACTAACAACTATGCTCCAGTGAGCAACTTTATATGGCTATTAGCTTCATGTCTTCAAATCGTATTTTGTATATGAAGGATAGAATCTTTGGAAGAAAAGAAAAGAAAAAGAAGGTGGTCATATGTTTTCCGACTTTTTCCAACTAATACTACTGTCATGCTAATGCTATACAACCAAAAACTAATTTTAATTAAAAAATAAATTTTTTTCCTCTTTAGATGATCACTAGGATGGTAGGTTTTGGGGCTTTCACTACTCAATTAGAAGCCAGAAAAAGAAAAAACAATAATAGATCAAGACAATGATGTTACTTAATTTGTCAGAGGTATCTTGGTGTGTGCATCTGAAACCTTGGAAACAAGGGCATGCAACTGAGTGCCAGAATGTCCATATCTGTCCCTTAATTTAAAGAATCGCATGAGCACCTATGTTCGCGGCGGCTCTTTTGCCAACAATGTTTCAATCTTCACAATTTTGGATTTGTCTCTTACTTATATAAGGCAGAGACTAGATAATTCATTTTAGAAGGAAAAAAAAAAATCAATATAACTCTCTGCTCCTACCAGCAAAGTCTAGCTACATGAGGCAGCTTATGGTATATACTGGCAGCCTCTCCTGTGGGGGTCATTTTGTTTGGGAATGTGTAATAAATTTAACAATCTGTTTTCCTGAATCTTCTTAGTTTTTGTCTAGGTTCCCCTCTTCTTAATTTAGTGTACGTGAATTTCTGTTGATTTTGATTTGAATTCTTAAAATCCAGCCTATATGTCTGTTAGTAATATGCCCAAAAGCCAATCTATGGATGATTGTATTCATGTATACATATTTGAGGTTATGCCTATATATATGATTATGAGATAATCGCTTGCACATATATATAACCCTAGTGTATATGTATTTGATATGTATATTCTTAAAAGTCCCTAGTCGTTTATTATTATGGTTGGGTTGTAATAATAAAATAAGACTAGCGTATGTTGAGGATTGTATGAGTTACGAATTCTACATACGGGTACAAGATGGGGATCTTGTTGACCGGACCGACCCACATAAGAACGCTACATGGAACGTTATATGTATGTCGATAGCGTTTCTTATAGATGTGATTGTCCTCCGACCTGAGATCGTCAAGGTATCCAACATATGAATCATGTACTTTGATATTATTCCTAGTCATCCGTAACTGGGTGGACATAAGGGTAATCATCGGGTATATGACGAGTATGTAGTGGGTTTTGATTGATCAAGAGGGGATTCGTCCGACCTATATAACGGGTATATTATCGAGTAGGTTTCTTGATAGAGTTGAACTGTTAAATGCATGGCCATGCTCGGATAGGGTGATATGATGATATCACGGGTATCCGTTTTATACAGTTAACTCGAGGATCAAGAAACCGAGATTAGACATATACGAGATTGACGTTTCCATGTCTCGGTCTAATCTTGATAATGGGACGATAGGACGATGACATATTCCGAGGCATAGTGAATCAGTTCTGATCTTGTCGTTCGGGTAGCAATGATGTGTTGCTAGACGCCGCTCTTTGTTTATGATTGTAAAATGAGATTTTACAATCATTGCCGGACGTTACAAGTGCCTACAGGGTCACACACATAGAACCGATGATTCGAGCAGATGGTTGAACCGTGGTTGGACCATGGTTGGACCGGGTGTGGTTGGACCGCGGTTGGACCGTGGTTGGACCGTGGTTTGACCAGGGTCGTTTTTGGGATGGTTTGATTCACTAAGTATCAGATTAGTGGAGTCTTTAATGCAGCCATGTGATGATTATTCCCACTAAGTGTTAGTGGAAACATGTTGGCTATGTTGGCCACTTTGTTTTGCCTTTATGAGTTGGCACTCACATGGTTGTGTATGGGCATTATGGATGTGTGGGGATAGGCATTGTGAGCTGATGACTCTAGCTCATTCTCACCCCTTCACCACGTTTTTGGCAGCCCCAAAAACTCTCTGAAAACACCTCCTTTGAGTTCTTCTTCTTTGTGAAAGAAGCAAGAGCATTAGCATTCCAAAACACCCCAAACACACACACTAGCTCCTACCTTGTTGCTAGCACATCAAGTGGGAGTGCTCGAGGCTTGATTCGTGTGACGACTCGAAGCCGATCACGGTTCGTGTGGATACCGTAGAGGAGCAGGTCTTCTTCTTGCTCTTACTGATTCGGTTTCCGGCTTAGGTGAAAGATCCTAACACTACAAGTAAGTAAAATTGTTATACGGTTTACTAGCTTCACATGTGTTCTTGGTTGTTTCCCTTGTCTTCCGCTGCATATATCCGCTTTTATATGAATGTCATATAGCCTAGGGAAACTTACAGTGGTAGCGGAGCCTTCTTGTGAAGCTCTAAACCGTATATATGATGCATATGCGATATGATCATCTAAGTATGTGTAGGATTCATTTGTGTATATGATATGCTAGATGAATTGTTTTGTGCATATTGATGTCGTGTTTGTCAAAAGAGTTTTGAAAACAAGTTGTTGATTGATATGAGATGTCAATCAATAAGTTCTAGGCAGTAGGTCGAAGAGTTCGACCAAGAAAAACCGAGTGTCGGTTTGCGTTTGCAACGATTGTCGTTCATGAGCTGCAAGGCCAGGACATCGATGTTCATCAGATGGACATCGATGTCCACATGATATTTGCCTTGGCCGAGACCACTGGACATCGATGTTCATCTCATGAACATCGATGTTCTGTGTAGTCTGGCCTTGGCAGAGAACATTGAACATCGATGTTCATGAGATGAACATCGATGTCCTCTGTAGGTTGGCCTTGGCAGATTCACATGAACATCGATGTTCAAGGGTAGAACATCGATGTTCACCTTAGGACATCGATGTCCTTGTGTTTGAGAGTCTCAAACATCGATGTTTAGAGGTTAGACATCGATGTTAAAATGCTACTGCCAAGTTTTTGGACCTTCGGAACTTGCCAACATCGATGTCCAAGAGTTGAACATCGATGTTCATGAGTTCCAGAGGCCAATGAACCTTTAGAACTTGCCAACATCGATGTCCAAGAGTGGAACATCGATGTTCTTGAGCTCTGCCAAATAGTTTGGACTTCCAGAGCCTCAAGGACATCGATGTTCATGGCAGGACATCGATGTCCTAGAATACCCACATCGATGTTGTGGAGACCAGTAACTTCAACAGCGAATTAAGGGTAGATGGAGGCCTAACTGGTGTCTGGCCTGAACAGCAAAGTTGTAGCTCTACTTCTTAGCTTTCCAGGGACACTAAGTTTGTACAAATCCAAGCTCTACAGCTCTGGATATGGCCGAAATACTAAGTGCTGCCAATTGTTGGCGAGAATCAGATTCTCATAGACATCGATGTTCATTTATGGACATCGATGTTCACTTGCATTTTTGTTTTCCAAATTTGCTTAACATCAATGTATGATTAAATGATTATATGCATGAGATGTATGAACATATGTTGATGAAATATTAAGTTCTTAGTTGCCTTCCATGATGAGCACTAATCATTGCTTAGATCAACACTAGGTAGGTTTTGCCCTAGCAAGGTGCCTATGTTTATCCTAGCAAGGTTCGAGAGGATAATTGTAATATCCCGATTGCTTGTTATGGGTGTGGACTTAACTAGGTTACCTTAATAGGATTAAGAACCTAGAGGCAAGGGTTGAGGAATGTCTATAAGATAGACTTGGACAAGGTGTTGTTCACTCAACTATCCAAGAGTTGCATAGAGATGTAATTGACAAGAGTTGTCTACCTAAATAGCTATGATGTAGGTGATCAGCCCTAGCTGACTTATGTTGTAGTGAAATGTGGATCTTGGCCTACTTGTTATCATTTTATTGATTCTTAGTAGGAGCATCATTTAATTAAATTCCTTGTTAAATGATTTATGTATGCATGACTCTTATTTGTGTGAGTTGATCTTTGTTGTAGAATTACCATGGCACAAAAACACAGGTACACTATCATTGCGATCTGTCCTTGAGAAGGACAAGTTGAATGGGAATAACTTCCTATCTTGGTATCGTAATTTGAGGATTGTCCTCAAACAAGAAAAGAAGTTGTATGTCCTAGAAGGGCCAGTTCCGATTGAACCGGCGCCTTCTGCACCCAGGGCAGAACGGGATGCTTATAAGAAGCATCTCGATGATGCATTGGATATAGCATGTTTGATGCTGGTATCCATGGACTCGGGGCTTCAGAAGCAACACGAGAACATGGGGGCGTTCGATATGATCGAACACCTTAAGATGCTCTTTGAAGAGCAAGCTAGGCATGAGAGGTATGAGACCTCTAAAGCCTTGTTCCAATGCAGGATGGCCGAATCATCACCCGTGAGACCTCATGTGCTAAAAATGATCGGATTCATTGAGAGCCTTCAGGGTCTTGGGTTTCCTTTGCTAAAGGAGTTGACTGTAGACCTAATCCTGCAATCGTTGCCGGACAGCTACGGCCAATTTGTCATGAACTTCAACATGAACCATCTTGACAAATTCTTGTCCGAGTTGCTCAATATGTTGGGAACAGCTGAGCTACAAATGAAGGCAAGTAAGTCCAACATATTGATGATTGGCAAAGGCAAAGGAAAGGGTAAAGCAAAGTTCGACAAGAAGAAGAAGAGTGCCAAAAAGTTTGGTGCAAGTGCTTCTTCTTGTGATCACAAGCTTAAACCCAAAGGTGGAGTTGCTAAGGATGGACATTGTTTCCATTGCAACAAACCGGGCCATTGGAGATGCAACTGCCCAGTTTACCTAGAAGAGGTAAAGAGGAACAAGAAGGGAAGTGAGACTTCTACTTCAGGTATATTCGTTATAGAAGCTAATATTTCTACTTCTGCATCATGGGTATTAGATACCGGATGTGGTTCTCACATTTGTGTAAATGTGCAGGAACTAAGAAGGAGTAGAAGGTTGGCAAAAGGGGTGATAGACCTACGTGTCGGGAATGGAGCAAGGGTTGCTGCATTAGCCGTAGGAACCTACTATCTATCTTTACCTAGTGGCTTGGTGTTAGAACTTGATAATTGCTATTTTGTACCTACTATAAGCAGAAATTTGATTTCTGTATCTTGTCTTGACAAGAAAGGATTTTCATTTGTAATAAAGAACAAATGTTGTTCAATTTATTTCAATGATGTATATTATGGTGGTGCAAGTTTAAGCAATGGATTGTATGTTCTAAACCTTGAGATGCCGGTCTATAACGTTAGTACCAAGAAGGTTAGGTTGAACGATTCTAACGAAACGTATCTTTGGCATTGTCGACTAGGCCATATAAACGAGAATCGCATTGCTAAGCTCCATAAAGATGGACTATTAAACTCATTTGATTTTGAATCATTTGAGAGGTGTGAATCTTGTTTGTTAGGCAAAATGACGAAGGCTTCTTTTACCGGTAAAGGTGAAAGGGCTTCGGAATTGCTAGGTCTCATACATACCGATGTATGCGGACCAATGTCGACACAAGCTAGGGGCGGTTTTCAGTACTTCATTACATTTACTGATGATTTAAGTAGATATGGATATGTGTATCTAATGAGACACAAATCCGAATCCTTTGAAAAGTTCAAAGAATTCAAAAATGAAGTACAGAATCAACTCGGTAAAAGTATTAAGATGCTTCGATCAGATCGAGGTGGTGAATACTTGAGCCAAGAATTTCTTGATCATCTAAAGGGTTGTGGTATAATATCACAGCTTACTCCACCGGGTACACCACAATGGAATGGTGTATCCGAAAGGAGGAACAGAACCTTGTTGGACATGGTTCGTTCAATGATGAGTCAAGCTAACCTTCCTTTATCCTTTTGGGGACATGCTTTGTTGACTGCTGCTTATACACTAAACAATGTTCCATCTAAATCGGTCGAAAAGACACCATATGAGATATGGACCGGGAAGCGTCCCAGTTTGT
>JAKUCV010000059.1:84244-111712 GCA_028386065.3 Turnera subulata | reverse complement strand
GTGATCAGATCATTCAGCTCATTCTCAGCCCCTTCACCACGTTTTTGGTAGCCCCCAAAACTCTCTGAAAACACCTCCTTTCAGTTCTTCTTCTTTGTGAAAGAAGTAAGAGCATTAGCATTCCAAAACACCCCAAACACACACTAGCTCCTACCTTTGTTGCTAGCACATCAAGTGGGAGTGCTCGAGGCTTGATTCGTGTGACGACTCGAAGCCGATCACGGTTCGTGTGGATACCGTAGAGGAGCAGGGCCTTTTCTTGCTCTTACTGATTCTACACAACTATTAGGTGAAAGACCCTAATCTTACAGGTACGTAAAATTTTGTTATACGGTTTACTAGCTTCACATGTGTTCTTGGTTGTTTCCCTTGTCTTCCGCTGCATCTTTTGCTTCTATATGAATGTCATATAGCTTAGGGAAACTTACAATGTCACTCTAGAAGCAGTAGTAATCAACAGAAACGGACTGATTGGTTTCTGTTGAACACCAGTTAATTATTTTTGTTGAAGGAAGAGTTATATTAGAGATGTTGTGGAGACTGCACAAAGAGCTAGATGTTGCTGGAAAAAAACAAAATGCTGATGGTATTACTTGTTTTGTGATTAGGTCAAGTGATATTTTGCTATGTTTCCTTTAGGTACCCAAAGAAATTAAATGCGAAACCAAAAATAAGGCCAGCAAGAGCACAGTAAGGACAATAACATATTTTTTTTTTCTCATGAATAAAATCGACGGCAATTGATTCACAAATTGGAAGGGACAATATAACTCCTGCTGCATCAACTTGCATGCCTTGATTAATTTACCTTTTTACTAGCTCATTAAACAAAATCAATATGACTCTGCAGCTATCTACCCCCAATTTGCTGACAGGCAATGTACATGTTGTTCAAGTTTATCATAAAAAAAAATGTTGTTCAAGTTGGCAATCCAATCGTCTTCCTTTCCACATAGTACTATACATATATAATATGTATCAGATTAAGACATTGTCATCTGTGGATGACTGAATGGTGTGAAACAGGCACCTCCAGACAAAATATTTTTGGTGAGCCGGTTTCCATGATCGGCAATGGTCAATGATATATATTCCATACCCCCAAAGCCTTGCTGATCCAATATGGAAATAAAATGCTGTGGTCCAAACAAGTAGAAAATTTGGACTAGAAAAAGAAAAAGAAAAAAATTCTGACAACCACATATAAGAAATCAAGAAGAATTATTCTGGGTTTGTATCCATCAATCATTAAAGTAATTAACAGACATGATTCTCCTTTATGGTCTTCTTCAAGAAAGGCTAGCTTTCTTAAACAATTTGTTGATGACTGCGTTATGCATACTTGCTAGCTAGGTTGGATGTCCTTGTCCATGAAATAGATAATAAAAAAAGAACTAATTCTTGAAAGATTCTTGGGGACTAAAATAATCAAATTGTCGACTCCCCATGCATACAACGACAAGGTAATATACATCGAGTATTTTCTAGGTGCATATATAGAGCTAGGAGTTTGCAAATATATTTTCTTAACCTTGTAAAATAATCCTGAAAAATCCCTCTCTTCCACGTAGATTTCTCTGCAAATATATTTCTTTAATTAACCCTTAAATATATTTCTGTATTCTGTTTGTCCATCTCTGCAAGCAGCGAAAATATATGCACATGTCACACATACCGAGCCAGTTTTGGGTGTCTTCTTGCCTCACCTAATCCAGGGAGTGATTCCTCTTCTTAATTTCCCAAAAGACTATATGCATCCATATTGAAGAAATCCACCCATCTTTGTCATGCTCAAACAAAACCGTCCAAATTCTATATGGTAGGCTTTGAAAAGTAATAAGACTTTTGATTGAATGGCAGGGAAAAAGATAAGCCTGGCTTGGTTGCACTCAAGTGAAAAAATAGTATTAATTTGTACACTGTGAAAGACATCCGTGTTGCCATCCATAGTGTACAGTCAAAAGTGCATAAATGTGTGCATCGGCAAAATTACACGAGTGTCTGTGGAAAGCCTGGCTTCTTTTATTAGGTTTATCTTGTGCTGGCTTTAGGGACCATTTTAATTATTACCGTACAAAAGAATCATATTACAACTGGCTAGCTATGTTTGTTGGTGATATACATGAATAGGGTTACATGATATCACATATCTACCAGTGAAATACATTTGTGTGCACCTCAACATCAGATGCTAACTGTTTGGCTGATAATATTACACGATTAGATCTCTAGACTTAGGGTTTTTTTTTTCTTTTTTGAGTAAAATCTCTAGACTTAGGTTGCTTGAATGTAATTTAGCATGGCTGTCTATTTCCTTTGCTGTGACTTGTTGCGCTAAGTTTTTAATTAATTGGCTCTATCAATTAATTAATTAAGTAGAGCTTCAAGAAAAAGAAATATATAAACAACTACATTTGTCTTAGTCTTGACTCTAAGAATTATTCTTTAATGAAGGAATGAAAACCCCCAGTACTGGGAAGCTCTTTATTCCCATCCATGGACTGTTTTGCTTGTGTCTACATCGTAAAATGCATCTACATCCTTCTAATTTTGCTTGGCATGTCTAGAAAGTCAAGGGTTTCATCATCCCACCTCATTTCTTGTAAAAATATATATATATACATGTATTTCATCATTTTCTCAAGTGTGTTCATTATATCATATATCAAACCAGGATTTGTTTTTTTCTTGGTTGGAAATTGAATCCCGGCTGGAAGAAAAACAATATCAACCAATGTGGTACTTTGTTTGAATGCGAAATTCCCACCAAGATTGACTATTGCTTGCATGCATGCACCATTTTTATGATGCCCCACATAATTCTGATTAGTTTTTTCCTTCAACGACCCATTTTTTTCCCCGAGTTGGACTCATAAATCAAAGTCATAGCGCCACATGCATTACAAAATAAAGCTGTGGTACACAAACAATAAAAACATAGGGACAGGAGAAAATAATTGTCATTGATAGGGGAAGAAAGTCTTTGTTTAGGTGAGGAAGAAAACTGATGGGTTGATGAAAGGAATGGTCCCGCACTTGTTACACAACAATTACAACCTTTGTTAAGCCTATAGTCAGTGAACAAAAAAACAATTTTCCTGTCCAATTCTTTCTCATAACAATTGGGAAGTCTTAGCTTATAACATACATAGGTCAAACAATTAAGATAATCACGAGTGATAGATTTTACTTGTACAACTGTCAAAAGAAAGGAGAGAAAAGAAAAGAGAGAAAGGAGAGAAAGATTGGACAGTCACATGATACTCCAACAGTCGCATCTGTATCCATAATGTGAGTATTATTGCCCTTATAAAGAGCACAAGTTGGGCTGTACTAAAAATCGTTGGTATAATTTATTTTTATTAAATAACCATGAAAGTCTTAAAATATCACAGCCTTGATGACTTTGGTTCCATGTTCAATCAAAATAACATAATAATCCCCAAACCCAAGTTACTTTCTCTGCAATTCTTTCTCTCCACCTCCCCTCTCTCTGTCAAGACTTCTTCACAAGTTATAAATAGTCTATGCCCCTCTGTTCAACAAGTTGGAAGAGGAGATGATCTAGGATCTTTTTCTTCATCATCATGTCATCATCATCAGCAGCAGCACCACCAGCACAATCTTCATTTGGTCTTTAAGAGAAACAAAATAAAGGAACGAACCATCGAGGCAACCATCATGTGTTTAGCTAGCTTGTTTATTCTAAAGTTGATGCACTGAAGATGATCTTATGCTGTTGATATTAAGTCAATCTTTAATGGTATGTAGTTGTTTCTTGCGAATTTTTTCCTTCTCTTGCTTCTAAAAATTTTTCCAGGCTTTCCGATCAGAAAGAAAGAAAATATGTATGATTCTTTTCCAGTTCCTTCCAGCCAAGATTTAGGCAGCTGAAACTAGTTTCTCCCTGATTTGTAAATTCATCCACTCCAATTTTTCCAGTACTCTTTTGTTTTTGCGTTTCCTTTCTTTCCCCTAAAAATATTTTATAAGAATAGCAAGCAAAATATAGGTAGGTATGAGTATGACGAGGTGCAAATTTTGTTTTGTATATATATTTTCTTCAATAAAATTCTTTAAAAATGAACATGATGAACCTAATCATCTTCACCAAATATATATAATTCTTTGGAAAAGAAAATTAATGAATGAAATTTTCATCTTTTTGTGTGCTATACATGCATAGGCCTGACTCTCTCTCACTCTCTCTCCACGAGGACCACTGACTCACATGGTGATTCCTATGACCAAACATTTCCCTCAACCTTCTGTGAGCATTAATTCCAAATTCTGTATTCTTTGCTGCATGCCTGCAAATGTTTGTTTGTCTAGAATCAAAAAAAAAAAATGTTTGTTTGTCCCCATGAAGCAAAGAACTACTATTTGCAAATTCCTTTTGCACTTAGCTTTTGAAGTGAGTTTTTGTTTTGACAAATCCTCATCTCTTGAATATGAAGAAAGATCAAGTCTCTTGCTCTTTCTCTCTTTTCTTTCCAGGCCCCTCTTCCAAATCATCCTATGTTCTCCTCCAGTTATGTGTCCTTCAAATGGCTTCAAAGAAGTATAGCCCATTCGCAAATGTTTGTTTTGGTAAATCTTCATATTTTACTAGCTGATGATTGCAAAACTGCTATGGTATATTTAGGTATTCAATTCTTCTGTTTCACAAACTATGTCTACTTTCTCTTTATAAGTGCACGCAGTGCCTATTCTTTCATTTGCTGGATCACAGAGAATATTATAGTGTTTCATTTTATGCAAAAAACTTTAGGAAAAAAGTAGTGCAATTTCAAATGTTGGTCCTCTTTCATCTTTGACCTCTTAGGACTGATGTTTGTAAAGCATGCATTTTAATTTCTTCATGTCAAATTTTTGTTCCTTCTGTTCGACTAACTCCACAACTGTTGCAGAGTGGCAGAAGATATAGTTACTAGAGGAATGGAGGTTTGCCAATATCTTTCTGTGCCACAAGTACTTAACTAAAGTAAGTCTTTATGAACAACATGTTATCTTCTTCCTTTTCCTTCCATTTTTCTTAAAGATTTCATTTACTGTTTTTTTTTTTCTCGTAAAGAGAGAACCAGGTTTTATGTTGGCATACATTCAGTACCAACTTAAAAAAGAAAAACAAGAAACTGAATTTAGAAAACCTGATCAATCCCGTATATAATTGGTGTACATAAACGTAATAATTTGTGAATCTAAGCTCATGTTTAACTTATTGGATACTACAAAATAATGAAGGTACTCTTGCCTTTCATGTTCATTGTGAAAAAAAATAGAATTTTTTTATGAAACCTATGCATAATGCTCCTCTATAGTCATTGGCCCGATAATGAAAGATAAGATAGAGAATAATATTTCTCTTTCAGAATCGATTAAATATGTTAAGCTAGAATTTGCAATTAGAGCTGAAAAGAGGTAGAAAAGCTCATGAGGAAGAGAACAATTGCTTACAAAATACAATCAAAAGCTAACAACAAAATCGAACTTCTCATAAATAATAAGAAGCCAGAAAAGATAGAGTTATTGGTCTAGCCTTCAGATTTGGTAAGGAAAGAAAGGGAAATTTCACATCTGTGTATGTCTCAAAAATTAATTGATAGAATATGGACTTGGGGCAACTTGAGTGAAGAAACTAGAATTCCTCTCTTTCCATAGCTTGTATTTGCACGCTGTACAAACCAAAGAGGGCATAACATTTTTCTTCTGCAGAAAGTTGATGCTTATTCCAAGCAAAAACTCAGATTGCAAATGTCTTTCAGGTTAAGATGAAAATAGTTTAAGATGCTATTCCAAAGGAAGAAGAATAAAATTTCTGGAGTGTAATAAGAAAAATGAATAAAAAGGAAGATAATAGTTCTGCTGATGATCAACCCGAGTATGCATTTTGGAACTACTCTTATTTATAAGGGTGGATGAATCAGTTCCTGTGTATGGGTTTTGATAATAAATGATAATATATGAAACACTAATGTTCTGCATTCTGCATTTGTACTTCAATACTGTAAACAACAGCACATATTTCGCTTCAAAGAAAACAGTACATATGACACCAGAAAAAAAAAAAAAAACGTTTCTGACACCTAAGATGAAAACCTGGATCAAAAGTACTTTTTTTTTACTGCATGGAATTTGGTGAATCTAGTAAATTAATGCATACTATTATATTGTACCATTACCATATACTATGTCATCCCAGGTTTAAAGAAAAAAAGAATTCATTGTAAACCACCTAACTTCCATGTTTGTATCCACTTTCTGAACTTACTATGCCTACATATATATGTTACTATGTCAACAACTTCAAATTTCTTGGTCAATGGGGTTAATTTGCACAGAAAGATTCCATGAAGCACACAGCACACATTGATCCTGATCGTCGTCGTGCTTCTAGGCATCCTAGGCGACCACATCTAGCTCTTTTACTAAGCAATACAGTAGAAAATGTCTTTAAACTTTTTTAAAAAAAAAAATTTGATACTCTCTTATAATATTTTTGATAAGCCATTATTTGTTTATAAAAAAGACATCAAGAGGCAAGAAGGTGGTATTGTGAAAATAGCATGGTTCATGTATTTATAGCATTGTTCTTGTAGTTGTAGCTAGATGGGTAATAAATATTCACGCGTTCATCCCACAGAAGGTACACTCAATAAAGAAGTCTTAAAAATTTGAGTAATGTATTCTACCTAATATTGCAAGATGTAACTGTGAATGTAAAGCACCCCTACACTATGTTACTTACAAAAAGAGATCTTATATATTCTTCATGTGTTCATTGTGTTAAATATTGCATGTATATCCTAATTTCAGGATATCGACCGCATTAATCCATTTCTTTTAACAGAAATACACAGCTACTAGCTACTTTAGTCCAGCAAATCGACACCAGAAATTTAAAGAATCCAATTAGCTAGGAAGCAGCCATGTCAGAAGAGCTAGAGATGTGTGATCAAGAAAAGAGTGACATGGGCAGTGATGAACAAGCTGAGAACACATCTTTGGTATCTTCACAAAAGTGTTCATCATTCGACCTCAACGAAGAAGCCAGCAGCTATGAGGAGGATATTGATGACAGTACTGATCATCAGGTGGCTGAAGTAAATGCTGATCATGAGGATGGTACAGACGAGAAGAGAACACAAGATCAGAATTCATCATCCTCATCAAAAAGAAATAATGAGCAACGCAAGAGTACAGTGAGGCAATACATTAGGTCAAAAACCCCTCGCCTAAGATGGACTCCTGATCTCCATCTCTCCTTTGTGCATGCAGTGGAAAGACTTGGTGGACAAGAGAGTAAGTTCTTTTTTTTAATTTATATGGTCTTAAACGGAAGTATTTGATTATTGTTTTATGCCATCAATTAATTTATATGGTTGGCATTCATTAATTTTGACGTATACCGGCACAATTGTTTGTTTTTAATGCATGAAGAAGCAACTCCAAAGTTAGTTCTTCAGCTAATGAATGTCAGAGGACTTAGCATTGCCCATGTAAAGAGTCATCTGCAGGTACTTAGCTAGAACTAGCTAGGGTTTGGTTAGTGATATCTTTTAAAATTATGGCTTGAATTTAGTTCCATGTTTTCGCCCATTATTTTCCATTTCTAACTTGGATTTTTAATCATTGCGCATCTTAGATGTACCGAAGCAAGAAGCTTGATGAGGCTGGTCAAGGTGATCAATTTCTTATCATTCACGTTGAATCCACACAATTCTTTCAATGCATCACATAAACGCATTCTTTTCTTCCCAGTATATATTAATCAGTGAGTGATAATATCTCATTAGTGATAGCCTAAAACGAACTACTCTAACCAGTATTTTGCCATTTTCACATTACAATGCTTAACGATCATGGCAAAGTTTTCCAAGATTTATCAAACGATATTGATCATTTTGATGTTTGCATTTCCCAGTATGAGAATGTTTATATTTAAGAAGAATAAGTGTCGTGTACACATCGACGATGAGAGTTTAAACTTCAAACTCCCTTTATGTATGGTATTGTGGTGATGATCGGAATTCACAAACCAAACTTAAATTTAAAATTAACAAAAGCAAGAAATGATGGGAATAAGCCATTGATGACAAATCTAACAAGAGAGAAGAATTTCCTAGGCCTAGAGTTCGTGAGAAGGAAGAGAAGTTGCGGAAGTTATAAATTCGCATATAAACTTTTAAAGAGATAGATAATACCTGAATTGACATAATGTTTCAGTTTTTTTTTATACATTTTACATTTTAATCAAACATGCAATTTGGTTCTCCCTGATTAATTGATGTTTCCTCAAAAGCAAATGTTAAGTAGCCTTCCTAGCTTTATGTTCGTGCAGGAAGTTTAATTTATTACCTATATATATATATACGTGAAAAATGATAAATTTCATAAAACCATGTTTCTGCTGCGCAGTATTATGTCAACCGTACAGATCAATGCAAGGAATTAGAGATCACTACATTCCAGGAATGTTGCATCAAACCACAAGCAATCCTCAACAGCAATTTAGGATGGAAAATGGAGGGATTGTGTTGGCCAGAAGTTCCTCCGGGCACAGTACCTTTGGTGATCAAAGTCTGTTAAATTTACACTCTTCCCTCTTCCAAAGATCACTAAGTTCTAAAAGAAGCTTCTCCAGGTAACCCATGAATCATTAACTATGCCACTAATACACCCTAACCAGTTGAAGAACTATACATCCACTGTACAAAAGTTACTTATTGTTGTACATTTGCTATATATACTAAGTCTAGCAGTGATCTCATGGAAAAGGAAAATTGCCAGCATAAGAAATTAGTGCTTCTTAAATTTTTATAGTATATATTGACGTTCTTCTAACAAGTGGAAAATGCAGCTTAGTTCTTATAATAAAAAGGATAAAAATTGCTCTCGCTTGATTGTAAATGTTTTCTTGGTTTTACAATTAAGTTGCAGGAATCAATTACAATCGGGTTCTGATCTGCGTTCCCTGATGACCACAAGACAAAATGCATTGTCAAGCAATATTGGACAAGGACTAGATCACACAACAATGGGGATTGCACCCATGAGGCCTAGCCGATTTCTTGAAGAAAGGCGATGGCCTCCACTCGAAACATTTCGAAACCGGTGGAGAATTACCCCAAATTCTTCTGATATCGGCCGGGCTAGTAACACCTGTGCTCAATCTCAAGCACATCCAAGTTGCACCTCTCCAAGGTCCCCAACAACATCCGATCATTGGAAACCAGCAGCAGAAACTGACACCAAGATTAGGCAATCTTTATTCAGCTCTTGTGTTCCTAGCCTAAAGGCAAAGTTTCAGCCCCCATTTCAGCTTGAGGTAAAAGAATTTTATTTCTTAAATTCCACTGCTATCATTTGAAATAAAATCCCCAGCTTCAGTAACATTTAGTTATATTTTTACATTCTTTTAAGTTTTTTGTTTTTGGTGTTGATCAGCAGTTGAAGGAAGATAAAAAGGAATGGCTGCCTGATTTGCAACTGAGGCTGAGCCAGAGAGTTGGACTAGATCATGACAGTAAGAATCATTCTAGAAACGCACATGAAATTAACACTAAGCTTTCACTTTCTTAATTAGTAGTATATTTGTGAAGATAATATATATAGTCTGATCAGTGTCCATTTTGTTAGGTTTATTTTAAGGGAGCACACAGTTTATACGAACACTTATTTTGTAGTAATTAATCAATTAAGGCCATGTTGAGGCTGAGTACTTAATCAAGGATCTAACTATGTAGAAAGAATATACTCTTAGGAGAGTGAGATCTTTTTAAGTACTTGTTCCTCGAGCTTACAGACATTAGTGATGCTTTTTGTTTTCTTTTCATATTGCTCCTGTATCATTTCCCATTTTTGAGAGTGCTTATTTAATTTCCACGAGTTTTGTTGAACTGTGTCCACTAATAGATGAATTACATTAACCAGCATTCTAAAAATAAAGGGTACTTGGATGAATATGCTATGTATCAATCTTTGTATTACACATGCTACTTGTCTGTGCAAACACTATTCTATCGATGATCTTATACCGTGGCCATATTTATCCTATCAGGAGAAGTTCATATCACAAAGACAGTTTAAGCCCTCTCATTTTCTGAATTTTAATTGAAATAAGAATATGCTCATCTGGAAACAAAAATGATACATATACTAAAACGACTGCCTGCCTTCCATATCAAACTAGTTAACCGATACTGAAGTTATACTTGATTAGCCCAAACAACCGGGAAATAGCCATGATTTCATAGCTTTGTAATAGCTGCTGGCACCTATACTATACTCTTGGCAAGCAAATGCTTAAAGGGGAAATAAGACCGTACTATTGTTCTAGCATCATGAGGCTAGTTAGAATGGCTTTAGTCCTTGTAAATGAGCTCTTAAACATTTGACTTAAGAATTATCAAGTCTAATAAACTGTATTTGCTGTTCTTATTTGTATTTTACTCTCTACAATTAATTATATCTAAGTGGGAAACAATGTATTAGAATTCTTTCCCCAAGTATACCTATAAGGCTGTAACATGATATTAAAGAATAGCATGGAATCTGATCCAACTAAGCCATGTCAATTTAGGGCAGACAATCCCTTGAATCATGCTGCCTCTCTTAACGGCCATTACTACAGGCCCCCAGCTAGCGTTGATGCAAAGCCTTCTATTACAAAATACTTTGTTGTCGGGCTATGCAGGCTATTTGTTGGGTCCAGTTTCTTGACAAATTTTCAAAAGTAGTCCAAATTTGAGTACTTTTTGGGTTAGCTCGTTCTAGGGTGTGAAGCCGTGCATTGTGCAACATACCAAGAAAGAAGATGGAATAGGATAGGAGGAATGATCATGCATGTTACAGAAAATCACAAAAAGAATAGGAAATGTATGCTACTCTATCGAAAGAATATGTCAGCGATCATTAAGGACGTGTCAGCAATTTCTTGTTGGCACATAATTGAGGCTCAATCACCGCCACTTGTGTTGGAGCACCCTGTGGTACTACTATGAAATAGGCATGTGCTTGTGGTTAGACAACATAAAAAATGGGTTAAGAGGGTTGGCAGAAAAAACTTATCAGCAGAACATGTGCTACCTCGTTTGAAACAGACACAATGAAATGATAAGGAAATGTAATCGAATCTTAATGGTATATAATAATAATGTAGGAGAAGAACAATCCAACAGCTTGGTGTACTTATTGCCTCAGCTTTGTATCAACAAAAACAAGCGGGCATACCGCACACATATTACATCAAAGGTGACAGCAACTTCAAACTTGAAGAAGAACTGAAGATGTGGGATAAAAACTAAAAATACATGACTGAACATGCTGAAATCCATCTTCCTGGTATTGGAGGACAAATCAAACCGAGGCCAAATGTATAGGCTGGATGGAAGATGTATTTTATATTGTGCGGTGAAAAAAAAAATCCAAACAAAACCAATTGCGAAAGAATGTAGCGGCCTTTTGCAAACCTAAAAGTTGGATTTCTGAGAAGCATGAGGAATTAATTCCTGCAAGAGAATAAGAGATGTCAGCTCCAGTATATATCAGCATGAAACCTGCTCTCTTGAAGAGGGAATGAAGGATAACAAATGCAGCATTACCTGCGAATAGCGTGCATGATCATGATGTGAATATGATGATTTCACAATTGTCTCCCATTTGGTAGAGGATGTCTTAGAATCCTGCCATTTATTCTGGAAACTACCGCCACGGTATAAATGTGACGAAATTGAAGGAAGGGTTCTCCAAAGCCACGATTCAGATGGTGTTTTCGGTAAGACTGGGGGAAGAGGAGATGCTACCGCAATTGATTTGATATTTCCTGGATCAACTTCATTTGAAAAAGGATTTCTGTCAATGCTTGCATTGTCATTAGTGGTTGAACTGATACAAACCAAAGCCTTCGATTCATCCGGCAACTCCTCCACCAGGTCTGATTGGTCTCTGGAATGTGATAAGTCAGATACACGGGAGGAATTGCCATCACCACGTTCCAAGACCTTACTGGCCAGTACATTCTCTCCCTGCAAAATAGTCTGGCATTTTGCATCTTGAAGAAATGTTTCTGCTTCAGCTGTTACTTTGTTACCTCTGCTTTTTGGCAACTTCTTAGCATCCTCCGCTGGAGAATCCATACACCTCTTGATAAGCAAAGGACCTGAATACAGAGACCTCTCTGCCACAGAATCTACATATAGTGTCTTCTCAATGGCAGGGCTCGCTGGGTTGCCTTGTCTTCTGCCATGATGGGGCGTTAGTTCCTGAGACTTGCTAACTGTTCTGACATACAAATTCACCTTGTTGGGTCTGACACTTTCAGCTTCTTTTGGCATGCCTAGAAGTCCCCTCCCCCGGAATGGAGACTGTGGGGCTTCGTTGCGGTAAGGGGATATGGCCCCTGACCGCCTTAAAGGAGATGATGTCCTGCTCATTGGTTGCCCGTCATATGCAAAGTTAAATCTATTAGATCCTCCGGTCGTCAGCTTGTTATCAACCTGCCGCAGTCTTGGTGATTGAGGTCCACTATCTAGTTTTTGTTTACTAACAGGATCCCGGGATTGCTGAAACCAAACAATGCCTGATTTTGTGAGCATTGGCAAAAAAAACAGCATACACAAGCTACAACAATAACATTTTATACTAACCAAACTGAGAGAACTAGAGGGAAAAAAAGAAACAGAAATGTCTGTGTCAACTTCTAACCTTCCTCGTGATTGGACTCTGCTGTCTGACACTGGCGGCTTTGCTCCGCTTTTCAGATTCGTGGGAGGAAGACGTAGAACCCTTGGCCCTAACCTTCAATCCAGGAACAGGATTTAAGAGGCACAAAGAATTCTTGAAGCATAATCTAGGAACCCAGCTACAGCCTTTGGTTGGAATATTGATGGAAGAATCATCACACTCGCTATATTCATCATCACTTTCTTCCTCGTCTACTCCCAGACCATAACTAGGTACAATAGCATACTCAATCCGTCTAACAGGAGGCGTCCTCTCCACAGAAGCCATCTTTACAATTTGTCTCGGCTGCTCAACTGGCACAGGCTGCTTTTTTGAAGCATATTGAGGCTGCTCCAAAGTCATCGCCTTAGCTGCAGGCAAGAACCGATTCATCATGAAATCTCGAGTTAGTGGATCGGTAGCAAAGGTTCCTGAAGGCTTCACAATAGGACCATCAAGACCGCTAACCCCACTCATACTACAATTCATGGACAATGAATTTGTAGGAGACAGAGTTTCGAGTGCATCAGAGTACATATCCCCGTCCTCATCATCCGAATCCAATCCTGCCCCTCCATTCAATCGTGCTTTCAAGCTATCCAATGCATCAGCAGTGGCATTTGCTGAAGTTATTTTGGTTTGGGCCCTAGACAAGCTTTGTACTTCAGCTTTATTCTTTTCTGCAGCTTTGTTTTCCAGGCGCTGCTTTAAGACATTAAAAATTCTTCCAGAACCTGTCTTTTGGGGAACACAAGCGTCCTCAGGGACCTTAGGCTTGGAGATGCTTCCATCCTTGGCTTCTCCAGGGATCTTTTCCCACTGGAAAGGAACTGCAACTGGCTCTGTTACTTGATCAAGACTCGAGTCTAACTTGTTAGAAGGTAGAGTACCATGGCCTCTATTCAGCCTGACATTCTCAGTTTTCTTCCCTTTTGCTCCATCTAAAGATGCCTTTGTAGCGGCAACTCGCCTCACTGATAGAAGGGGCGCATTGAAGTTCAATTTCCTTTCCTCCATCACTGTTCCACAACCAGGATACTTCTATACGCTCACTCTATTTATGTAAAAGCTCAACAACTGAGACTCATGTTCCTTGCCAATGAGAGAAGTCCCGAAACTGGAAGCCTAAGGAAGATGAATCTGAAAATAAAGTGACAAATGGTTGGATTAAAATCACAACTGAAGGAAGTAACCAATATTGCAATTTGTTTTGGTCAAAATATGTAGAGTGAAAGATGAGCCTGGAAGGGGGAGAAAGGCAAGGAACAAGAGGGATTGATCTATTCCCAAAACAAACAGGTGACACATATAAAACAAGATTTGAAGAAGAATTGATCTATGCCAAAACAAACAAATGAGCATATAAAACAAGATTTGAAAAGGTAGGCCATTCACTGTATTTTAACTGGTTTACAAAAGGGAGCAAGCAAACAATTATTCTTTTGTCAGGTGCCACACATGGAGTTGTACAATAAAAAATTGGAAACAAATAGGGATCTGTGAAAAAAATACCAATATCCACCACAGTCACAAATCTAATCAGAGCACAATTAAAAAATACAGAATTCAGTTTTCTCTTCCATCCACTCTTATCAATTTCTCAGGAACCAAGCAGATTAATTTGAGTCAAAAATCCAATCAAGGAATCAAAACCCAACACACTCCAAACTACAGTAGGGCCAAACTAACATGTTTAAACACTGCAAAAGAAAAACACAAAGTATGCAGTTAATGCTTGATCTGAGTTAACATCTACTTCACCTAAGTGACATTAATCAAGAAGATTCAAGAACTGGTCTTTCCTGTCGAGGGAGAATAACCAACCTCATCCACCAACAGCGATCGTACAAAGATACAGAGTATTAATATCATCCACACCCACAAATCTTTTAACTGTCAACTAACTGTACCCGGCACAAACTTCAATGTAACTTGAAAGAAAAACAAAGAATGCAAGAAAGAAAGAATACTAACCAAAATTGGGTTCACTTTCACTATAGTCAAACTTGGCTGCTCTTTGACAAGAGAGTGAGAGAAAATGGAGAAGAAGACACACAGCAGAGAGAGAGCGAGGACAGAGCATGTGAGGACTAAGGAGGAAGGAGGGAAGGGGTTAGTGTTGCGTTTTAGTATAAGTGAGAAAAATGTGGAGGAGGGCTAAAATGATGCCGTGAATTTTGGGAATGAGTGGAAACAAAGAAAAGTCACCCAGAGAAATTAACAAAAGAACAAAAGGAAAGGAAAGAGAAGAACTTTCCTTTTTGTATAGGGTAAGTAATGTACTTCTACTACAGAGTATGGAGTGTACACAGAGAGACACTGACTGATAAAAAGATATGGTGGTAGTAACTGATAGTAACCTGTGATTGCTACGCCTTTTCTTTGCTCCCTCGTCTTCTTCTTCCTTCATTTGTTGGCATGCGCAATTAATTCCTCGACGGTACTATTAATCGTAACGAAATTTGGACTCTTTCTTATACATGTTATTGGACAATCTTCTTTTTGCTTTGACAAAGAAACAGGCAAATCTTCAGCTGTTGTTGGTTTATAAAAGAACATATGTTTTGACCCCAAAAAATGCATGCTTTTTTAGCAACATTTTTTTAGTAAAATAGGTAGCTAATGGGTGAATCCATTTGGCTTGATGGGTAAAATAATTAGCCATCAATTTATTTGAAGCATTGGCAGAATATATTATAAGAAGGGAAATCATTAATAGATAATCTGTAAATATCATTGGGCTCGTTTGTGTTGGAGAACTTACATATGACATTGACCTCGAGAGAAATTTTATAAAAAAACTCAAAAATATTTTGTTAACATAAAAGAAGATTCATAATTAATTAAATTTGGAGAATCCCCATAATAAACTTTTCCACTCGGCCTAAACTTCTTTACTAATTAAGAGAAGTTAGTACCTTTTGTGTAAAAAATATGCCAAAAAAATCATATTGTATAGAATATTCAAGTTCCATGTCCATCTGAGGTTTACGAGAATGAAGAAACCTTAACAAAGGTTACCCTCCATGTTAAATTGAATTACTTACAGGAGAAGTACTTGATTAGAGATAGCTTCAGCAACTAAGTAGTATATTGATGATTTTCTTAGAAAAGAAAAAAGAAGAGTGCATTGATGATTGAGGGGGGTGGTGTCACGGAGATGCAGATGGAAAAGTGATGGTTAGTTGAAGAACGGCCTTTAATTGGGTAGACTGTGGACCGACCCACTCTCCTATTTCTTCAATGAATCATATCAAATGAATTGACGTGTGTGTATGTTTCCCTTTTCAGTCCATTTTCAATTTAAGCCATCATTCTCCCAGTCATTCCAAATTACAGTATTTAATCGACCTATTTAACCTTTGAATACGTGACTTTTAAGGGCACCCAGGAAACACAAAAAAAAAGGGTCATTTGCAGTCTCTGTCACCTTTTTCATTTAGTGACTAGATTGTTGAAACCTTTTTGGTCTTAGTCATTTGGTTGATCTTTGAGTGCATGAAAATCACTTGGTTTATGCATAACCATATAGCTCACTCAAGTCTGCCGCCACTAATCTTAATGAAGCTAGAAGCCTAGAATTGCATGGTTCAACACAAGTCCTCCTAGTCCTTGTGCCCTTGATGCGCTAAATCTGGATCAATTCCCTCATTTTCCAATTTTGATGGTTCAATTATTTTCATCTATTAAGTTGACCTCGTACACTGGGAAAATTTTCATTTTTGTAGCCTAATTATTAGGCATACAAACTTTTTAAGGTGATAAAATATTCTACTTAATTACTAGTAAAAGATATGGCGTATGCCTTTATGGAGAAAAGGTAAATATTTCCTCCAAAGTGGCCTCAATATGCCTAGATAAACTAGAATTATGATAAACTAGATTTTCTCCTTCTGGTACTGGACATGGACTTTAAGCAAGTGAGAATTTTAAAATTCCTTCTTCTTTTGAGAATTAATAGGCTTTCTTTTCTCTTAGTGTCATTGTCTCTTCTTAAATCCCCTGGATTGCGGGAGACTAATGCCGTGTTACGAACACAATTGCTATTTTATAGTATCTCTAGAGATTGCATTCCTGATCTCATGGTCCGCTATGATCGAAAAAGGTAAAAAGAATCTTATGTCCTACCATTATTGTTGACCCTTTTTATAGGATTGAAATTTTACCAGAAAAGAAAAATCATTAAGATAATAAACTAGAATGCAAAATGGGAAAATATTCCTCATATCTATAAGAAATCTAAGAGTAGACCACATCTAATTTTGATCTGTTGGTGCCTGGATACCACTCTATTCTTGCTTCCGATGGATACCACTCTATTCTGCTGCCACTGTGGAAAACAAAAAACTTCCATACTCATTGGGAAAATAATGATGGAATTGAATTTCCTTCAACTAAGCATTGACTATAATTATTTAGGAAGAACAATAATCAAAACTTAAAACCTCTTGTAATGATACTATAGTAGTCAAAGGCAGGCACATGTTGTGGAAAAATGTAGGGCATAGAATGTAGGAAACTCATTCCTTTTGAGTTTTGGGTACCATGACCATTTTTGGGGAGAAGAACCTTACCCTACCAGTTATTACATTTACATACCTACCTGCCTGCCTTGCCCAAAGTACACACAAAGCTTATGTATTATGCAAACCATCCCTTTCCCGCCCATCACTAGCTGAAGAACGACTTATCAGAGTCTGTTGGGACCCTAGGGAGACAGGACACCATCATGATAATTTGGACCACATACAGCATTTCCTTTTTATCTTTCTTTGACAAAATAGTAACATCTTGTTTTTGTGTAGAACCCAAATGTTAAAATTGTGGAGCACCTTGTCATGTCACATCCTTGAACTCGATTTGCACCCAGAAAATTTATTGGGCCTGTAGTTGTATTTGAGAAATATGTGAAGTGGGCTGGACATAATATGGAAACTAACCTCTTGTGTTTTCATTTAAAAGGGAAGGGAACTGTTGTCCAAGCCAGTGGAGCTGCAAAACTGACCAAAAAGATGTCAAGGAACTACAAATGAATAGAATTGAAGGAAAATAGATAGATTGCACGATCTCAAATTTTACATTAGTTTTGACGATCCGACATTTTCACCCTCAAAGCGATTTACTTCATGTGTTTAGTTAATCAGCAGAGTCTTTTTTGCTCAATTACTATGAGTTAATTACAAAATCCAATTGGATACCCATAAAATCATTAATATCTTGGTGGGAAATATGTCAGAAAAACCCAATCTATAACAGAAATTCTAGTTCAGGACAACCCAAATGAAGGTCCATTCAGCCCATGATTTGGACATGATTGTTTGATCACTTGTAAATGAATATTATGTTTGCTAGCTCTGGTTCATTAAGATTGAAGACCATGAATTGTCACTTACTCTAACCTCTACATTTTAGCAGGAATCCTTAACTACTTGCAATTCCAGGGGACCATCAAGTATCATTTCATAACCAAATGATATGACATTTGTCTAGTGAATGTTAGCAAATCATCCAAAGGGTAGAATGGAATAGATGTTGTTATGCAGTTGTGATCCGCCAATGAAATGCCCCAAGGATGACAGTGATGTGATCACTGCGGCAATTTAGTAGCAAAAGATAGAAACATTGCAGTAGTGATATAGTAATTAAACCAAGTCATTTATTTTAAAACATATATCAAATCGTAAAACATAATTCTGAATATCCCATGTGTTCCTATCCCTGCCTGTGTCTATAACAAGGATGATTGACAATCCATTTGATAAAACTGAAGCAACAGTGACAATGAAGATACTCTTCAGGGAATTTGTGAGACAATGTTCCATATTTCAGCGAATTGCAGCAAAGCGATTCCTCCTCCACTGCAGACTTTGGCTTGTTTTCTCCCTTTGCTCTAACTTTGTCCAGGGGAATTTGTGCTTAGCCAAGTGCCTCTTACTAGCAGCTACTCCCAGAAAATCTCCCTGGCCCTGTCACAAAAAAGAAAAAAAGTTACTATAATCAATAAATGACCAGAAAGATATACTAACAGGATTAATGCACTTAATCCAGATATGACCTTAAGTTTCATGACGTTAATATTCCAAATTCCTTACCTGAAGGCAGAGCCCTTCTTCCACATCACAAATGGGGTAATCACTAGGGCAGCAGTACTCTGTGCCAGAGCAGCAAACAGCATTCTCATATGCACAGCAACCATAGACCAAGCAGAAATCAAAGAATTCATATATGCAACAACATGTCTCGTCGCTTGGACAGAAGGAGAAGTCTCCACATTCAGTTGGTGAAGGAGGAGGAGGAGGTGGCACTGGTGTTGGAGGAGGAGGCGGTGGTGGTGGAGAAGAAGGTGATGGTGGGGATGGAGGACTAGTTGGAGATGGTGCAGAAGCTTCCTTTGTTGGATAGGACGCCATGGCGTTTATTGCACAAACTCCATAAGTTAAGTTAGTGTTCCTTCTGAGATAGAAATATCCTTGGATACCCCAATCTGTTCCCCATGAGTTCTTCACTATCCAATACTCTTCTTCACCTTCTGCGCCGTAACCAACTATCAGAACAGCATGGTCAATGTCATCAGGATTATCAGAGCAGTCTCCATCATAGATTCCCTGATCATATACCAATAATTTGATTCCATATTAAAGTTTTTGAGTTGAAAAAAAGAAGAAGAAAACATTTAGTACATGAAAATAAGATACATGCTTATAGTTCCTTCCTTACCCCAGTGTAGAGTTGGAAATCTAATGCAGAACCATCCATTCCCACACTAATGGGTTGTTGAACGGTAGCACACAAAAGAGCACTATCTGATTCAGCTACATCTTCATAGCCATCAATGGATACAATTTTCCTTTCCTCCTGATCATATACAAACACCAAATGGTTATTACAAGATTCTCATTCTGACAAATTGATATAACTAACAATTAGTAGTTGGCAAACCTTGGTTGTGTTACAGGTACCATCAGTGCCTGTGTAAGGATAATCAGATTCTGTATCAATCCCACCGTTGTTTATGACCCACTCAAAAGCGTAGTCCATGTAGCCTCCGTCACATCCATCGTTGGTGGTATCACAGTCCACGAGTTCTTGTTCAGATAGGCTAATTAGGTCTCCCGTGACTATGGCGTTGATTCCTTCTATAGCTCCAGTTGTAGAGAACGACCAGCAACTTCCTGCGAGTGCAACATTAGAATACGAAACAAGACTTGAAAATGTAATTAAGTTCCGTCTTTGCTTGCTTATGGTGTCGAGTCCGATTTTTGAAGTCCACAAAACTAATTAATCCAGAATTTAGGCACTGTCGAACTAATCATTTGGCAGCCCACGAGCCATTTACTTCCTGTGGAGTGCATGTGTGGAGTGTGGGCTAGTAGCACCCTCCTGAACAACAAGTACGACTAGGGCTTGCCTTTAATGAGATAGGCTGAAACTAGGCCCAATAACTTATTAGGTTCTTGTTACTAGCATTTTGTTTTCGAATAAACAAGTTATGAATATGAGATGTGACATGTGACATCCTGATTTGTTATCTTTTTTTTTTTTGATTGTCCTGATTTGTTATCTTGGATCATTGCAAATGTGGTATTATTATTTGTAGGCTAACATTATTGTGTTATAATAGCACATCTTTAAGAATCTATTACTTAGCTCATTGGGTAATGTTTGAGGTATAATATATTTTACGTTTAATGGATCTATGAAATTCCCTGGAGATTTATCAGATTGAGATCTTGCAAATAGATTATCAGAAATAAGAATATACTATATATCCGGTAGGTGACATGGATCAGATGTCTACCTGTTTCTTGGGGAAAAAAAATTAAATTATGCCTAAATGCTGTCTGCCCTCATGTGCATGCCATGGACCACAGCATCACCCAGTAATAATCCAAGTACCAATTGAGTAAAAAGCCATGATTGACGGAATGGAAAAACTTACCACAATCTCCTTGGTTCTTAACAGCAGTGACCGCTCCTTTTTTCCTCCAATCCAAGCTTGAAGGGGCATCATCGCAAGTCTGCAAACTCCTCTGCCTCCAGCTCGTCCCAAGAATGTTTCTCTTAGTGGGTTTTTTCACCTTTGCTAGAAACCTTTCCCTGAACTCCTCGTTGCTCATATCAGCAAACTTGTTAAGTCCTACCCGATGCTTCATCTGTGACGAATCTCCCTTCCCATTCTTCTCCATTATGTACCTTAAGTTCCTCTTGAAATGCTCGAGCCTCATCTCTGCCTCTTCTTCATGCTTGTACACCTTGTGGTGCTGCTCTTTCCACATCCTGAAGAGTTCAATGGTGCGTTCGTTTGACAGAAATTCCTCCTGATTGTGGTCGCTACCCAGTATGGAGTATTCCTCAGGGAGGGTAGAAGAGAGGCATGAAAGTGGAGCAAGAAGCAATAAAATGGGAGTCAATGAGAATTTCTGAGAAACCATATTGTGCTAAACGTTGTAAATGGTAATGATGGTTTGACTTGATCCGTCTATTTACATTTTCCACTTTCTGATTTATATGAAAGAGATAACCAGCCAATTGCCAGACCAAGCCTACCAGTCAGCCCAACAACGATTCAATGTCTCATATTGTGCAGTGTAATAAATAAAACTATCATAGTTTCTCTACTTGACTTTCAAGTGTCCTAAATAAGATGTAATGATGCTATACAATTAATGACGCACAAAACTTATTACCAAAAAAAAAATGACGCACAAAACAAGAGATAGTCCAAAGGCAAAAGGTGATCAAGAGGTAAAGAGGTCAATAGATACTGCGTGAAAAGATTAAAATTTAACACTATTATGGTTTGAAAATTTTATAAAGATTAAGGAGACTTGATCCCAGTGAAATAGGAAATACTAGTCTGCCATTCCTATTCCTTGATGGACCAGCGAGTGGACTGGTAAGTGCGAGCTGAAGGGTATAAGTATAACCAACATTCAAAATAAAATAAAACAGACCTTTGACCGATAACAATGTGGGTAGACAGAAATGATCAGTTCATTTTACGTGGCCCCAAGGGTCAGAGTTGGGGGATCACAAGCGGGCGCCTCATTATCAGTTCATCTCAGTCTTGATCGATCCAAGCGCAGGTTTTGATTGGGCTTTTTAAGATGGAACTTATTAACCTACGATCCACGCTAAATTATTTCCATTGCTTTTGCAGGCTTAGTAAAAAAAAACAATTAAGGGAAAACTTAGAGAATAAACAGAGTGACTAGAGAAATTTCCGTTTAAATTAAGCATTCATAATCTTGTGGTTGAGGGAATTTTGAGAAGAGAAGAGGAAAAAGGAGATGAAGTTCAACGTTCATATTAGGGTTTTTGGGTTTTACAGTACCCGATGTTTAATGTTTTGGCCAATTTGGGTCTCTGACTTTCTGTTTGGACGGTCACGTACCCCGACTTTAAGTGGGTAGGCCAGTCATAGTCCCTCGGTCAGGCACCTGCCGATGTGGCGGGCTGCCCGATTTTGGGCTCTCTGAGCCGCGCCAAAACGACGTCGTTTCGAGTTGAGACTACACCTAGACCTGGCAAAACGGGTATTGACACGATAACCCGAAATGAAATTAGCAGGTATAGGTCAGAGATTTCCAACCCGTTTAGTTAAATGGGTCGACCCGACACGACACGAAAATTAGCAGGTCAGGTAGCGGGTTGACCCGCCAACCCGATAGGTACCTGTTTATGACCCGATTATATTTAGGGTATAGACATTTTACTGATTTAATATAAGACTTATCCAATATTTAAGGCTAAAGTTACTAAAATTATCCAAAAATACTTCTATAAATGCTTTAAAATATTATTATATTATGATTCTGCAATTTATAATTTTATTTGATGTATAAAAAAAACTAATTATATGCCTATTTGCTTAAAAATACGCAAAATAGAAAAATTTCAAACTCATTTTTAGGCTTGTTAGACTTAATAGGTAACCCGCAGGTCAACCCGAACCCGACACGATAATAAACGGGTTGGACACGACACGACACGATTATTAAATGGGTCGGGTCGGGTTGAAGATTTAGAACCCGATTACCTGTTCAACCCGACACGAACCCGACACGACAACACGAATTGCCAGGTCTAACTACACCGTTTTGATGATGTGTGTTGACACGGTAGATTAGTGGGTGGGCGGTGGATTACCCCGAAAACCCGCCCGGTATGCACCAGTGAACCCGCCCACCCATTTTATTTTTTCTCTAATTTTATCCTTAGCCTTTTCTTAAGGGCTCTGCATACTACCAACCCGGTTACTTGACCGAACCGCAACAAAAACTAAACACGTACCAAAGTACAGATAAAATGATGATAATAATAATTACAATTAACGATGATAATGATGATGATGCTAGTATAAAATAAATAAAAAGAGACCATATCTTCTCTTTTATTCTTTACTTATGAACATTACTCTTTGAAAAAATTAAAACATTTGACAATTCAATACCCCAAATTCAGTTTGGTTCAAACAAAAAAAACAATTCAATACCCCCATCCTCAAAAAGCCATCGACAACCAAAGACTAACACCACCACCACCAGTGCCGCCGCCGCCGCCACCACCACCACCACTGTCGCCGCCACCCACCCAATCTCCGCCACAACCATTGCCCAGAAAGCTAAAACCCAAAATATTCATAGCCCAAACTAAGCAAAAACCCCATGTCCTGAAGCGCCCCGACCCGTATTTACCGTACCCAGTAAACACGTGCCGGAACTGTGACAACCCAACCCAATAAAGCCCAAACAACAGTGTATAAACCAATAAATTGACCAACGGCCCAATAACAAAACTGGAAACCGGCCCTTCGGCCCAACATGAAACTCGTCACCCGAACCTTGGGGACATCAACAACAATAACTATCTGACCCAATGGCCCAAATACCACAACACACAGCAGAAGTCCTAACGATATGCACAGCGGAAGACTTAAGACTCACATGACAACATATGCAAGCCCAATGCGACCAATGGATCCGAGTCCTGTCCGAGGGTACGCTTCAGCTCGCCCGGTACGTTCCTGCACTACAAACAACTCATCCTACGGGATGAAACCCCGCAGGCGAGGGGTGAGTCCGAAACGCTCACCGACGAAAGATAAACAGTGATATATATAATCAACCATAATACTTTCGAAATAAACACAACAATCACAACAATAAGCAAAAACCATCACATCACAAGGATACTGCCATAACAACTAACACATACTTCACGACAGAGGAAATCCAACTCAAACAACACATCAGAGAAAACCAACACGAACAACATAACAGAGGAATCCAACACGAACAACACGATAGAGGAATCCTACTAAATCATGTCAAAGCCAAGACCAAATGAATACTCATTAATTTTTATTACCAATTTTATCTTCGGGCCCCGTCACTGGACAAGCTAGGGTCGTACCAGGTTATCAATTAATTCCGGATGCCAGGTCAAACAACCATACCAAATCTTACCATACCGGGACCACGTCCCAAATTACCAAATCACACCGGGTTCAACAACCCAAATACCATACCGGGATCAACATCCCAAAACCGGATATTCGGTATATCCGAACCACTGGGTATTCGGTATACCCCAACCTCAGGCATCAACATGCTAACCAGATATTTGGCATATCTGAGCCACTGCGGATATTCGGCATATCCGAGCCACTACGGATATTCGGCATATCCGAGCCACTGGGTATTTGGTATACCCTAACCACAGGCAACAAGCCAAACGGATATTCGGCATATCCAAGCCACCGCGGATATTCGGCATACCCGAGCCACTGGGTATTTGGTATACCCTAACCACCGGCAACAAACCAACAAACCAAGTAACCGACCATAGCATCCCAAAATTAATTTTCAAACCATCGGGTCGTACCTCTACTTTCCACACATATCATCGTCTCATATCAATTTCCACTTCCAATTTCCAATTCTCATTTCTCAATTATCCACAGTCAATAGTTTATTTCAATTATTCAACCACAACACTGTCTACCGACAACAATCACAATTTCCATAACAGTCAAACAATGATCCAACTTCCTATTAGCTCAAGTTATACAACTGACCATTCCATCAACAGTTTCATAACATCAACTACTCACAGTCCAACATCAATCACAACACAGTTCCCCAATAAACCGATAACAGTCATACAGCGGTTCAATCAAGCATCCAACATCAAAGCAACAACAGCAACAATATCCGTAGCAGCCAATACCCAACACAATTCCCAAATATCCATCAACAGTACATATAACACCAATCATTCACAATTACAGTTCATCACAATATCCACACGTCCAATGGCACAGTCCAACAACAGCAACATCAATAACCATAACAGTCAAGTTTCCAACAATGACCCTCTCAGTAGTTCATTCTAACAACAAAACCCACAACTATCCACATTGACCAGTTCATCAATATTCTCAACACATTGTACACAAGTCTATCACAATTCAACAACAGTATCGATAATTCCACAGCAATCAGGTAACAGTCAATAATTCTACCAACAGATCAATCTAGCCGCAAAATACGCAAACAAAGGAACACACACAGCATTACGGGCACATATCAAGGTTTATCTATCCTCACCTTGGCCGATTACTCAACTCCGGAAACTATGACCGGTACGACGCCGGCTCCTCGGGAAACTGCCCGATATCCAAAACCTATACAGCAAAATCATACATACACATAAATGCACATAAGAGTATGTCATGATGCCAATACTACGAAATTACCCATCCCGATTACATGTCTTTTATTTATTATCTTTTATCGAAAATAATTTACCAACGTATTTCCGAATATAATTTCGGTACTATACTTTAATTAAAACTCTTTTTTTAAAAAAATATATTTTCATAAAATAATTATAATTTACCAAAATATTAATCTCCATATTTTTCCAGAAAATAACAACCTATTTATAATTTTCAGAAAGTATTTGTATAGTATTTATCTTTTTCTAAACATATATAATAATAATATTTCCAATGCAAAATATAATTAACTTTAATTTCCAAAGTACTTATTTATATATATACTCCACAATCATAATTTTCCAGCCAAAATAATATACATATAAATTTCTAGAAATTAATTTCAAGGTACATATATATATTTTTTTCCTAATTTAATAATAGTTTCCAAAACAAAACTTAATTATTTATCAAAGTAAATATATTTATATTTTAATAAAAATTTCAGAATCAAATTGTCCATAATTTTCTAAAAATAAATATATAATTTTTTTCCAAAATTATATACCATAAAATATATATATTACTTTGTTAAATTTTTTTTAAAAAAAATAAATCGAACTGGGCTGAACAGGACCAAGCCCAGACCAAGGCGGCAGGCCCGCCAGGGTCCGGCCCAGCACCTGCCCACAGCCCAGCCCACGCGTACAGCCCAACCCAGAGGATCCAAGCCCATCAGCAAACCCAACAAACACAACCCACGGATGCAACCCACGATCCGTTGGGTCATCACATCCGGGTCGACCCGCCCGTGACCCATCCTAACCGGGTCGCCGTCAAACCCAAGCTCACCTCGCAACGAGATGACGACGTGGCGCTGTGGACGGGACGAGGCGAGGCGGCTGACGAGCGGTGACGGCCTGCAGGCGGGCGGCGGCTGGACGGCAGCAGCAGCAGGAGTAGAGGAGGACGACGGTTGCGTGTGGCTCCGGCGGTGCGGTTGTAAGGAGAAGGGAAGGAGGAGGCCGTCGGGTCGTGGTGTGCGACGGCGGTCGTCCTGGTGGAGATGCGTGCGTGGAGAGGTGGCGGCGGTAGCCTGCAGGAGCGGGTCCGGTGTCGGCGTGGAGGCGGTGGTGGAGGTCCGGCGGCTCTGCTCCTCCTCCTTTTCTTTTTTTTTTTCTTTCCTTTTTTCTTTTTCCTTCTTTTTCCGGTTTCATTTTTCTTCTCTCTTTTTCTCTTTTCCTCTCCATTTTCTTTTCTCTCCTCTCTTCTTTTTCTCTTTTTTTTTCCTCTCTTCTTTCTCTTTTTTTTTCTTCTCTTTTCCTTCTGCATCTCCACCGGCAGCCTTCTCCTTTTAATCTGTTTTTTTTTACTTTACTATTAATCATGTGAGCAATAATGCAAATCGTCTGTATTACGGGCGAGTCCGATCCGGACCAGAAAATAATTGATACCCCGTAGTTATTTTTCCGATGTGATTTTCCGAGAAATTCCGAAATCCGAAAAATACCAACTTAGGTTCGAAAAATCCACGGAAAAGTCACGAGCGCGGGAAAACACTCGGTTTCGAAAAACGACTCCCGATTTACCTTGAATTAATTACCCGAGATTAATTCAACAGTAAATCACGGTGAAACAATTTCTACAGTCCCGGTAAAAATCAAAAATTTACCCGGGCTGTTACAGTCTACCCACCTTAAAAAGAATTTCGTCCCCGAAATTCTGTCTTATCCGTGGGTCCTACCACGATAAGCTTCTGGCACACTCTGCCAGGTGTCCAATTCAACATGAGGTACCGCTTATACCCTTAAGCGACATCTCATCCGCTTATAAATACCAAACCTCACAACTGAGACATTCACTCTCAGCCATGGACTCTCCACTTCGTTCTCGAACGACTTCAGACTCCGAGAACAACAGCTACATCGGCGGCAGAGCTTTCCAAACAAGCTCCGATGAAGAGGAACCTCCGAAGAAACGCTTCAAGACGAACATCGTCGGCCTTAAGGAGCATATGGTCGTCT
>JAKUCV010000059.1:0-83331 GCA_028386065.3 Turnera subulata | reverse complement strand
TATATACTCCACAATCATAATTTTCCAGCCAAAATAATATACATATAAATTTCTAGAAATTAATTTCAAGGTACATATATATTTTTTTCCTAATTTAATAATAGTTTCCAAAACAAAACTTAATTATTTATCAAAGTAAATATATTTATATTTTAATAAAAATTTCAGAATCAAATTGTCCATAATTTTCTAAAAATAAATATATAATTTTTTTTCCAAAATTATATACCATAAAATATATATATTACTTTGTTAAATTTTTTTTTAAAAAAATAAATCGAACTGGGCTGAACAGGACCAAGCCCAGACCAAGGCGGCAGGCCCGCCAGGGTCCGGCCCAGCACCTGCCCACAGCCCAGCCCACACGTACAGCCCAACCCAGAGGATCCAAGCCCATCAGCAAACCCAACAAACACAGCCCACGGATGCAACCCACGATCCGTTGGGTCATCACATCCGGGTCGACCCGCCCGTGACACATCCTAACCGGGTCGCCGTCAAACCCAAGCTCACCTCGCAACGAGATGACGACGTGGCGCTGTGGACGGGACGAGGCGAGGCGGCTGACGAGCGGTGACGGCCTGCAGGCGGGCGGCGGCTGGACGGCAGCAGCAGCAGGAGTAGAGGAGGACGACGGTTGCGTGTGGCTCCGGCGGTGCGGCTGTAAGGAGAAGGGAAGGAGGAGGCCGTCGGGTCGTGGTGTGCGACGGCGGTCGTCCTGGTGGAGATGCGTGCGTGGAGAGGTGGCGGCGGTAGCCTGCAGGAGCGGGTCCGGTGTCGGCGTGGAGGCGGTGGTGGAGGTCCGGCGGCTCTGCTCCTCCTCCTTTTCTTTTTTTTTTCTTTCCTTTTTTCTTTTTCCTTCTTTTTCCGGTTTCATTTTTCTTCTCTCTTTTTCTCTTTTCCTCTCCATTTTCTTTTCTCTCCTCTCTTCTTTTTCTCTTTTTTTTTCCTCTCTTCTTTCTCTTTTTTTTTCTTCTCTTTTCCTTCTGCATCTCCACCGGCAGCCTTCTCCTTTTAATCTGTTTTTTTTTTACTTTACTATTAATCATGTGAGCAATAATGCAAATCGTCTGTATTACGGGCGAGTCCGATCCGGACCAGAAAATAATTGATACCCCGTAGTTATTTTTCCGATGTGATTTTCCGAGAAATTCCGAAATCCGAAAAATACCAACTTAGGTCCGAAAAATCCACGGAAAAGTCACGAGCGCGGGAAAACACTCGGTTTCGAAAAACGACTCCCGATTTACCTTGAATTAATTACCCGAGATTAATTCAACAGTAAATCACGGTGAAACAATTTCTACAGTCCCGGTAAAAATCAAAAATTTACCCGGGCTGTTACATGTCCTCTCTCCAGAAATATTATTTTTCATCATCACCGACCCACTCGTCACCCATGTCCATCCGGCTCGATCTGAACTCCCCCTCGTAGGTGGCGCTGAAGGGCCACGAGCATCTCCCTCTCTTCCCCCGCCCCCCCCTCCCCCCCTCTCCCCCTCGCGTGTGGGTGTCACAGGTAGGAGCTTGGGCGGGAGCGGTGGCATGAACCGGCGACGAACATGTGACGAACTGACGATTTGCGGGTGAGAGGGAGAGTTCAACTACTACTCCTTTGATGTCTTCTTTGTAATTGGTGGGGATGGTAGAGGCGTGAGTGTTGGTGGTTTTTTTTATGGGTTCAGGAATTTTGATGGCCGACGGTGGGGTAGGAAGGGGTGGGGATTGTTGCTGAAGAAGAAAAAAAAAAGAAAAAGGAAAAAATAAAAGAAAGAAGACTGAAGAAGAAAAAAAGAAAAGAAAGAAAGTATGAAAAAAGATGAAATTAGAAAAATAAATTTTTTTAACTTATTTTTTATATTAAATTCAAAATATAATAAATATAAATTTATTTTATTATAAAATTGAAAATAAAAAATTTAATAAAATAAAAGTTAAATTACATCAGTTAGTTATTTTAAAAAAAGAAGAAAAAATGAAATGGGTGGGTTGGTTCACTGGTGCATACCGGGCGGGTTTTTGGGTAATAGGCAGGTTTTCGGGTCGGTATGGTACTGTACCAGGCTTGGGCGGACTATGGGGCCCACTAATCCACTGTGTCAACACACATCATCAAAACGGTGTAAGTCTCAACTCGAAACGACGTCGTTTTGGCGCAGCTCAAAGAGCCCAAAATCGGTCAGCCCGCCACGTCGGCAGGTGCCTGACCGAGGGACTATGACTGGCCTGCCCACTTAAAGTCGGGGTACGTGAACGTCCAAACAGAAAATCAGGGACCCAAATTGGCCAAAACGTTAAACATCGGGTACTGTAAAACCCAAAAACCCTTCATATTACTTGAATGCCAAAATATGTATGGTGTTGGCAGCCAATTATGCTAAAGCGTAAGAACAGATGCCTCCTCTGTTTTCTTTTTTTTTTTTTGATGAAATATGATGATTGTATTAAAGTAGCAACTCAAATACAATCATGATTGAGGAGCCTAACAATATTAGGAGGTGGCTCCTCAATCCAAAAAAGGTCCTCATCAATATTAACTGCCATTTGAGCCATATGATGAGCCACTGTATTGCCCTGTCTTTTTACAAAACAAAAAGAGCAGCACCTAAAATATGCAGATAGTAGTACAATATCATTCAAAACAACTCCTACAACAGAGTCATCAATAACAGGAGGTGAACATATTAGACAGTCCACCAATTTTTTGCAGTCCGACTCCACTATCAAGGACAAGAATCCACATTGCAAAGCAAAAAGCATCCCCTCTCGCATAGCTAAACTTTCAGCAACCAACGGATCTGTAGCTCCATATAAATTCTGTGCAGCTCCTGCCATAAAAGAACCATCATGGTTTCGCACCACTGCGCCTAACTCCATATGCAAAAATGATTCCTTTCCTGTACAATGGATAAGCTTTTAAATATTGAAAACAGAACATCACAAATTTTCATAAGAAGAAACTACAATCTTCTTTATTGGTTGGACACGAACCTAATTTACCCAAAAGTTACACTCGCTAACAAAACAAGAAAGGAAAATACAAAATCTACAGCATAACCGCCACCAGTTTCAACTGATTTTGGCCACAGTAAATGAGAGCTAACTTTGCAGTTCTCCCATCAAAAAGTAAAGTAAAGAAAAAGGACTTACAATCACCAGCCATCTTATATATATGTGATCGTAAACAAAAAAAACTACCTAAAAAAAAGCTCAAAAAATTTGTGACTCACGAACCATCTTCTCCGTGACCCTAGCCAAGGACTTAAGGTTACACCCAATTATTGTATCAGCAAAGCAGCAGGTATCCTCTTCACAGCTACCATCTGGTATATCCACAACATACGACTCTATCACCACAGTCTTGCACCCACTTCCTCCCTCCTCCCTTGTCATCTCATGCAGAGCAATGGTAGACTTGTAATTCACGAGCATGTGATCACCCCCGATTACGCTTACTTCCATAACACAAGAATCATCGTCAAGCCTGTCAAGCCTCTCCATGCTTCTTTCAGACGGTAACCCAGATATAAGCACCAGCTCACGAACACTTCCCTTCTCTGCGCCGCTGCCTTCAAGCATGTTGCAGTTCCTGACAAACCCTTTGTAGGCTTGCGGGTTGTGGAATTGGCGAACTAAAGACCATACTAGAGGGAGGGGTGCGTCTATGATTTGGTTGAGGGTGGAACCACACTGGATAGGATCAGTAAGGTTACTACTACTCTTCTTCAACATTTCTTTCTTGTGTGTTTGTATTGTGTTGTGGTGGGTACTTGATTTGATCCGCTCTAGATAGTTTGCAGACAAAGCTGGTTTTGTCTTTCTAACATTTCCAAGTTTGTCAAGAGCTATATATAGATGGACTAAATATGGAGAGCTTAGTTAGGGAGTTCTCTTTTTTCTTGTATTTTAGTAGTTTGGAGTCGGTTGAGGTTGTCTTGGCAATAGTTCAAGTCTTCAAGAAGTGGTTCTTGATTTATGTGCAAATGGATTAGATCCTAGCAAGTGCTTAGCAATAGCACATGGTTTTGCTCAAATGGTATATATTATTGGTTCTCGTGGGCTGCGTGGCAAACAAGGTTTGCTGCTTGCTGCTGGCCATAACATCATCACTCTATAGCAAATATTCGTAAACTAGTCCAGGACTTCTGAATCTGGGTCAAAAGTTGGTCTTCTCCATTTAAACAATTTTTTATTTTTTTGGGAAATATTAATATATTTTGACTGATTATGATATGACACAGCCTTGGTGTACTGTGTACAATAATTTTTTCCCACTTCACGATTGTCGATGGCTTGGGTATGTTTTCATCTTTTTTATCATAGAACAGTAGTGTTTCTTTGTAAAGAATTATTTTCTTTTACTTAATCACAAGTTTAATCTAATTTACCATGTATAAGGTTATTATGTATGCTGGTCCCGAGTTCTTTGTGTATGTGTAATTTGTAAAAAGAAAAATTCATTGGAATATATAAGAGCAACGCGTTCCCATGGCGTCAGCCTATCTTTTTGTTTCCCAATATTCAACAGACAACGCATTCTGTCTGGTTTATATTACAAGGCCTGCAAATTTTTGGACTTCCAGAAATATTTTTCAGTGTAGTCAAAAAAATTAAACTGTAAGTAAGTATTCTAACCCGTAAATTAATTACATTATAAAATGGTCCCTCTCTTCCATAATATTTTATGTTTTTTCAACCTTTAAAATGTAATTAATATTAGTCTAGATAATAAAAATGTTAATAATAATGAACTAAAATATCCTTATATAGATTTGTTATTTAAAAAAATTCCTATCTAATTATTTAATGATGGATTATATTGAAAAATTAAATAATAAATGACTCATGGTATTTCTAAAGCGTTTAAAAAATAAAAACAAAAAAATTACAGCGAACTTATTGAAGCGCCCCGACCCGTATTTACCGTACAGGGTAAACACGTGTCGAAACTATTCTTACTACAGTAGCAGACAGTACATACAATACAAAATACAACACACGCAATCCTCGAATATAATATTCGTCACCCGATCTCGGGGACCTTTATTCAAACCATTACACACCAATCTAATCAACAACAAATATAATACAGCAACAACAGTAATAACACAATAGAAAGACAAGCAGCGGAAGACTAGAATGCAGATGCAGTGGTGTATGGATCCGGAGTCAAGTGGAGAAGAAAGCAGCAGCCAACGAACATCGTACCTGAACTACGATCAACCAAACCTACAGGATGAAACCCCGCAGGCGAGGGGTGAGTCCGAAGCGCTCACCGACGAAAGATAAACAGTGATATATAATCAACCATAATACTTTCGAAGTAAACACAGCAATCACAACAATAAGCACAAATAATCACAACACAAGAAAATTACCATAACAACTATACCAAGACCAAAAGAATGCTTAATTATTTTTATTACCAATTTTATCTTCTGGGCCCCGTCACTGGACAAGCTAGGGTCGTACCTGGTTATTAACTAATTCTGGATGCCAGGCCCCACCACAATCCGGGATCAACATCCCCATATCTCAAATCCGGGATCAACATCCCAATATCACAAATCCGGGGTCAACACCCCAACCAACTAACCCACTGGCCATGTCACCACAGAACTAGTCTCTAACCATCTAGTCGTACCACTACTTTCCAAGTGACTATTATACCATCATCTCAAATTCCAGTTCAAATCCATTACTCTTTCATCAATTACCCAATTTCTATTATCTCAGGTTATCTCCACAGACTCAATCTCTTATCTCAATCTCATGACACAATTTTTTCAAAATTAACAGCTCAACATTATTTCCAACACAATATACACAAGTTTATCACAATCCAACAACAGCATCAATAATTCCACAGCAATCAGGTAACAATCAATAATTATTCCAACAGATCAACCTAACAACAAAAAATACACAAACAACAAAGATACACACACAGCATTACGGGCACATATCAAGGTTTATCCATCCTCACCTTAGCCGATATCAAGTTTGGAACTGTCCAACTGACTCCAAGTCCGGCTTCTCAGGTATCAGCTCGTTATCAACTCCTATATCAACAAATAACATGCACATATAAGATGGTATGCTCATGCTTGACTATTACTATAAACCGTAAAAAGAAATATCTAACGCGCTAACTCGGTACTTCCCCGGGTTATTTTCTATCCTCATCATCGTCCCCCCTTTTTTTCAGTGTCTAAAGTAATACTTACTCATACGTATTCCTATACAGTACCTACTTTGTTAATACCCTTTCTAATTTATTTCTACAAGTATGTACTTCCCAAAATTATTAATTACTATTACTATTATTTTTATTATTTCCATAATTATCTCCTCAATTATTCCATTATTATATTTTTCCTATAATACAAGTTATTTTTATTCCCAATATATTTCTATTTGATTTTCCATAATATTATTTACCCTTATTACACCCCTTTATATTATTTTTTTTCCAATTAATTTCTTTTTTCAGAATTTTTCTACCTATTCTAGAATATATATTATCTTTTCTCTTTTTTTTATTTATTTTCGGACTGGGCCAAGTCCAAACCCAAATCCAAGCCCAAACCTAACCTCTAAGCCCACACTCACCTAAGCCTAGAACCTTTTGTCTAAGCCCAACACAACTACCTAACTCACTCACACTTAAGCCCACTACCCAAGCCCAGTTTACAACCCAAGCCCATGACACATCCAGCCCAACCTATACCCAAGCCCACGACCTAACCCATCCTTACCCCGGCCCAGGTCCAAGACCGAGGCGCGACCCGACCCGACCCGACCCTTACACTAACCATCCGGGTCGTGCTCACCTCGATCTGCAGAGGTGGGGGCGCGGTAACGGCGAGCGACGAACGGCGTGAGGAAGGGGAGAGGTGCGGCCGGGTCCGGCGCGAGCAGGGAGAGCGGCGTCAGCGGTTCTGCACGAAGGTGGTGGCGGGTCCGCTCGTCGGCGTTTCGTCGGTTCGGTGGTCGACCTGCAGGTGGCGTCTCGGGCTCGCGGCTGGTGGTGGCTGCTGGCGACGGCAAGCGAGGAGGGGAGTGGTGGTGGTGTTCTCGGGTGGAGGCGGCCACCGGTTCCTTCTTGGCGGCGGCGGCGAATGGGTTTCACGAGAGGAGAAAGAAGAGAAGAAAAGAATGAAGAAGGGGGAAACGGGTGGCGACGTGGCCGGGTGTGTGGTGTGTTGTATTGTTAGTTTTTTTTTTAAAAGCTTAAGGTTGCACTGACTATGGAACGGAGAAAGTACTGAAGTTGTGTTTGCAGTAAATGGTGGCTTCTGGTTTGCAGGTGTTGGTGGTGGTACTGGGAAGAAGGAAAGTATGGGTTGGCAGTGGATTTACAGGTGAAGCTTGGTTCGTGTGGTAGCAGATGAAGTGGTGCAGAGGGTGAAGTGGTGCAGGAAAAAGAAGAAAAAGGAATCACGGGCTGCAACTGGCGTTTCACGGGCATTACAGTGAAGACTAGGGATGGCAACGGGGCGGGGAATTAGCGGGTTGAGCAATCCCCGCCCCGCCCCCGCACCTTAGTTTCCTCCCCGCCCCGCCCCGCTCCCCGCACGCGGGGGAAAATTTAGCCCCATCCCCGCTCTCCGCGATCCCCGCGGATCCCCGCAAATCCCCATTCCCCAAAAGAAGGTATGTCACTGCCGGAAACAACCCACACTTCCGACAACAAACCCAAGTACTGTGCCCATCAACAAAACGCAACCACCATCAAAACCTAAAAGAAAAAAAAAGAAACGAAAGAGGAAGGGAAACGAAGGCTAATGCCTTACCGGAAAAGACGATCCCGCTAAGAGCCTCTGCCCAGAAACCACACTACCACGCATCGGCTCGAATCCGCACTACAGCAGCAACCCGAGTCTCCAATCGAGCCCTGCCCTTCACTGCCCGGAGGGGACCGCAACCACATCACGACCAACAACAACAACACTGCGACCGTGCACAACCCAGCAGTCGAACCCCCACAGTCACCATCCACGTCGCACAACACAACCCGGCATCGTCAACAACAACACATCACCCGATTAAAAGAGGAACTCGGGGAAATTGTGCAAAGAAGAGAAAGGGAGAAGAATTGATGGCTTACTGGTGAAAGGAGGAAACAGCGGCGACTCGAACCAAGTCCCTGAGCCCCGACGTCGAGTTCTTGGACCCGATTGTTACAAGACTCGGCAGCTCCACCTTTGGGCTTAGGCAGAGATGGGGGGCGACGGTTATGGGCGATGCACGGCGGCAATTGGTGGTTCAATGAAAGCAAGGGAAAGGAGAGGCAGGGAAGAAGGGGAAGAGGAAATAGAAGGAGGGGTTCGGGTGGTGTGCTTGCTCGGGGAGAAGAGAGAGCGAGAGATGCGAGAGGAAGAGAAGATGGCGATGGTGAGGATAGTTGCAGAGGAGGAGGGCTGCAGCCGTGTGGGTGTGTGGTTGATTAGAATAGGAGAAAAGATTTAGGGTTTTTTTTAGAAAAGATTTAATTTTGGTGTGGTCTCTGTGTGTGGGTAGTGACTAGTGGGCAGAGTGGGCTACGCAAATTTTTTTTAATATATTTTGGAAATGACGAAAATATCACAACTATCAGGGCAACTCTAGGGGCATAATAGTTATTTCAAATTTTGCGGGGCCCCGCGGGGCGGGTGATGCGATCCCCGCCCCGCCCCGTGAATTATCCTCGGGTACAAAAATACCCCCATCCCCGCCCCACGGGGCTAAAAAAATTCCCCGCCCCGCCCCGATCGCGGGGAATCCCCGCGGGGATCCGCAGAGATGGGGAATTTTTCCATCCCTAGTGAAGACAAGTCTTCACGTCTGTACAGGGGCATGGCGGCTGCATTATGCAGTCGTGTCCCGTCCGGTCCAGAAAATATTAATCATACCCCCTTGATTAATTCCTAGCCCGATAACTCGGGGTTAATCCTGACTTTTCTCGATATTCCTGGATCCAAAAAATTCCAAATTTAATCCGTAAAATCCGCAGAAAAATCCCGAGCGTGGGACAGGGCTCGGTTTCGAAATCCGATGCGTAAATTACCGTTAATTAATTATCCAAGATTAATTTTAATGGTAAATGACTGTAAAATAAATTATTACGGTGACGGTAAAAACATAAAAATTACCCGGGCTGTTACACTTATATTTAGATTAGAGAGTCTTAAAATTAATTAAATACTACAATTGCTCCCTATGTATCCTCATATTTTGAAAATGGTGAATAATTTATTTATTTTTAATAAAATCAAGTACATCTTGAGAATGTAATTAAGTAATTATTTAATAGCCCATCCAATTATGACTTTTGATCATTAGGGTGATATGTAGAAATTTTTTTGTTTACATCAACTAAACCATTAAAAAAGTATAAATGCAAACTTAAACGATAGTGCCCAATATGAATTGCATTAAGAGTAGACTTCTAACATCTCTAGCGTGATTTTCCTCAAATAAAAACATCTCTAGCCTGATCAATATTGATAAGAGAATAAAATTTCATACCTATCTTAATCTACCTATGGAAAAGATATTAAAATTGGCTAGTTTACAAATTTATATATGACAATTTAGAAAGTCAAACCAAAAGAAAACTAAAAAGAATGATTATAATATTTTGTTTATCAACCATTATAACAACGAACCTAAATAATCAATGAAAAATTGAAGCTTCTAAAAAAAGAAACTAAGAAAAAGGAATTTTTGAGTGGTGGGTACGGCCTTTACTAGATTTTTAAAGATAATAGATTTTGTTTCTAACAATAAAAAGATTTACAATTTGAAAAAGGGACCAAATCAGTTTTTAAAATTTTATTGACTGGTGAAATAAATTAACCAGATCTTTTGGACTTCCCTAATTAATAAAATAATACTATATTTAATGGGAATCCAGTGTGGACAAAATAGGCTAGTTAGATTTTTTGGTCAAGAATTAATTGAAGAAATATCATTTCTATAGATACCAGTGTAGTCACCTGCCTACAGTGACCACCGTGTATCGGCCACTGTTTTTGGATAAAGGCAGATACTTTCTGCCCGACAGTTCCTTACTTTCTTTTTCATTTTGCTAACTCGCTCGTGCCCCCTTTTCTTTTTCTTTTTCTTTCTTTATAAAACTCCCTTTATCTAGTCTGAAAAGCCCTCATGTGGAATGTAGAAGGATAAGTTGTCTGCTAACGTTCAAAGGAATAAATGTATCAAGTCGCAACAAAATGATGGTAAGAATGTTTCCCTTTCTTGAAATGTTGCTTCTGTTACTACTTATTTGGGTACCCAAATCGCATAGTTATTTTCTGTGAGAGTGATGCTCATGAACACCCTTCAGCGGAGTCCTCAATTTAGTTCGAGGCTCTCTAGCGGCCTGTGGGTGAACTTTTAAAATTTGACCATTATTGCTGGTACTATTTGTTTTTTTTATTAACAAAGATGAAAGATCCCTCTCAAAACCCACGACCATTCTTCTACTGATTCAAGTACAATCATCCTTATATCAAGAGAAAAAGAAAAAAGTACAATAATCCTTCAATCTCCACAAATGCAAGGAGACCGTACTACCTATTGAAAACTAATTGAAATGGATAAGCTTCCAATAAGCTCGTTCCTACTTATAGAAAAGTAACAATAGATATGCTTTATAATCTTGACAACAGAACATCAGAAAGTCATTAACCCGAAAACAAAGGGAAAATTTTGATAAGAGAAGAACATAACAAACTTTTATGCATTGATACTAAATTTAAGGGATAATTGCACCGCGAGTCCTATAACTTTTCTCCAAAATTCATTTGAGTCCTAAAATCGAAAAACACATCATTCAAGTCCTATAACGTTTTAAAAATACAATAAACGAGTCCCCGTTAAGGTTTCCATCAATTTTTAGCTGACCTGGCCGTTATGTATATACATGGAAAATGATAAAACTAAAAGGAAATAACCAAAAAATCTGAAATTTAAAATCATTCATTAATGAATACAATTAATAATAATTAGTCAATGAAGTAATTACTAATGACGATCAATAATAATTAATGACAATTAATCAATTGAATTGCACTATTCCCTCTCAGTAAACCTTCTCCTCCTTCCCAAATTGAAACTCCACCACCACCACCGTCTCACCTCACCCGCCACCCCCTCCTCCTCCAATCAAATTCATCTCCAACATAAATCCCCTCCTCTTCCTCTTCCTCTGTTAAGTTCATCTCCAATATAAATCCCCTCCTCACCTCCTCCTCTTCCTCCTCTCAAATCCATCTTCAACATAAATCCCCTCCTCCCCTCCTCCTCTTCCTCTTCCTCTTCTCAAAGCCATCTCCAACATAAATCTCCTCCTCCCCAAATTGAAACTCCACCACCACCACCACAACAATGCCAAAACTAACCACTACAGATCTGCCACAACCTGGAAACCAACAAACCAACACACAATGACGCATTTAGAGTACAGAACAATAATAAAGCGAGAAGAAAGAGTATTAAAGGTCTCGGATCCTTACCGGAAAAACACTACCAAACTCGGATCACTCAATCAGTTCAATCCAAACTCGCAGCCACTCGGAAATAAGACCCGCACCAACAAGTACCGGATTTGCACCCCAGACTCCGGGTTCATCAACACCTCAAGCCCGAGATCTAGGAGCCCAAGTCGTCAAACTCGGATCCGGCAACCACAGCCGACCCGTCACCCCACGACCGACCAACACCAGCAACAACACCATACACTCCCGCCGCCAAAAGCAACCAACCCAGACAATGAGAACAACCACACATCAACGACAACAACACATGAAGAGAAGAAAGAAAAAGAAGAAAAGAAGAACACAGGGAATACTTACCACGGTGGCGACGACCGGAGCTCTGTCCCCGAACCCGAGACAGTCGTGCAAATCGAGGCAAGCCCACTGGTCCTCTGTCACAAGCCCTCCATAAGCGACTCTCCTCCTGTGTAGGTGCAAGGCAACGGCGGCAGGGAAGAACAGAATGGTTCTTCAACCCCGACACGAAGATGATGTCAAGTGTTTATACCCCAAACAAGAATTGTTTTGCCGTGAGTGATGTTGGCTAGAGTAGATGTGATAGTGTTGGAGAGTTTGGATTTTTCAATAGGGTGGAGTAGCATGGCTGTGTTCCCAATTTTTCTCCTTCAATTTCTTTACCCAGAGGAGATATGAGTGTGAGAGAGAAGATGGAAAAAATGGAGAAGAAGGTCGGCTTGTTCCTTTTTTTTTATTTTTCTTTTCTAAATAATAATGGTACTTTCTGTATAAAAATATGATGTTTTTCTAATTGTATTTTTCTCACATGGCAGCTTATGTGGCATAATTATCCTTGTCAAGGATGATGTGGATCTGATCTGTATTAGGAAAAGTCAGAGATAACGGACTAAAAGGATGGAAACCTTAACGGGGACTCGTTTATTGTATTTTTAAAACGTTATAGGACTTGAATGATGCGTTTTTCGATTTTAGGACTCAAATGAATTTTGGAGAAAAGTTATAGGACTCGCGGTGCAATTATCCCCTAAATTTAACCTGAAAGTACTCCGAGTACTGGTTGTTTGCCTTCAGCAAAACAAAGGGAAGTACATATCTGCCACAAAATAAAATAAAATAAATAAAGACTACCTAGCAACCGAAGCAAAACAAAGTATACTTACAGTTAACACTAGCTAGCAGTTGCCTTGAGTTTGAAGCTGATTCCCACTTAGTCAGTTGTCATCGTTACTCCAACTTAAATTTGGATTTGTCGCATTGTGATGTATTAAGGGTCGCTATGACCCGTCTTAATTTGCGTCACTTGGCACTGATTAATCTAATGGGGTCCTCAAAAAATGGCAACACGCTCATGCTCCCTAAATTTTATTCAAGAGCATAATTCACACCAGTTTAATTAACTGATCCAATCAAAAATCAATTTTGACCTTAGAATAAATTAGCCCAAATCTTACAACGCATTCAATTGACCCAACTTTCAAATACATGGCCAAATACAATGAGTAAAATAGGAGAGAGCTAAATTGGCATTTCTGTGCCAACAAAAAAAAAACAGAAGAAGAAAAAGTCTTCTGGTCACCAGCCCTCTTATTTGTGATCCTAGACAACTACTACTAAAAAGGTTAAAAATCTTGGGAATCAAGAAACATCTTCTCTGTGATCCTAGCCAAGGACTTAAGGTTGCACCCAATGATTGTATCAGCAAACAAGCATGTATCCTCTTCACTGCTACCATCTGGTATATCCACAACATACGACTCTATCACCACAGTCTTGCACCTCTTCCCTTCTTCCAATATCTCATGCAAACTAGTAGTAGACTTATAATTCACAAGCCTGTGATCACCCCCAATTATGCTTACTTCCATAATGTATAAATCATCATCAAGCCTGTCAAGCCTCTCCTTGCTCCTTTTGGCTGGTAACCCAGATATAAGCGACACTTCACGAACGCTTCCCTTCTCAGTACCACTCCCTAGAAGCAAGCTGCAGGCCTTCACAAATCCCTTATAGGCTTGCGGGTTGTCAAATTGTCGAATCAAGGACCATACTAGAGGGAGGGGTGCATCTATGGTTTGGATGATGGTGGAGCCACACTGGTTTTTTAAGAGGATATGAGTATGGTAAGTCTTCACCATTTCTTGTGTTGTGGGTTGCTGTTGTTGGTTTTGGAGATGTGGATATGCTTGCATTGTTGACAATTAATGGTATATGGCCTATTTATTGCCTTTCAAACCCTTTCCCGTTTTGTCAAGAGCTACTACTAGCTAGTGACATGAATTTAAAGGCGGCGGCTGTGTTGCATGGAAGCAATCAGCTTGACTAAATTTAGAAAGCTTAGTGGTGAAGTTGACAAAATATCTGGCTTCTAGTGCTTGCATAGGGCTACTTTTTGCCTCTTTTCTTGTTGGAATTCGGCTAAGGTTTTTTTCTTGGGCAGTCAAAAAGAAAATGCTTCTTGGTTTTTAAGAAAACACGGAGTCGATCCTCTTTTTTCCTTCGTTGTGTTGGTTTTGATATGGTCTGCGTGGCAGATGGTCTGACTTCTGAGTATAATGGTATTTTTAACTTTTTGTTCTTTTTGCTATGAGGATATTAATCAGGCACATCATACAAACCAACAGAAGTAGTAATCAATTGTTGTAAAATATCCAAGGAAGTGCTATTTCTCCACAGTAGGTGATACTAGAGTATAAGAAACCGAATGAGTATGCGCTGTGTGGTAGGACCACTTGCATCCTAGAGGAGTGCTTTTTGCTGTTTTGAAGAATTCTTTGACGTGTACTTGGGCCTCAAACTTAAACGTTGGAGCAATCTTGGCCCCTAAAATTCTTTTGGATTTAGTGTTGATGTTTCATTCTCTGATGGCAACTGGAATTGGCCTTTGCCGCATTCATCTTTGATGATGTAATTATAGCAAAGCAGCTTCTGTTGTTGTCTTTGTAGCCAAGACATATTCAGATTAAATCCTTTGCACTTGGTCATCTCAGTATGCCTAGTACTTAGATAAATAAAGTTGATTGGCATAACTTGTTATAGTCTGTTGGATTTATTCCAAAACATAATTTTATCTCTTGGTTAGCCATTCTTAAGGGTTTAAGTACTAAAATAAGGCAAATGATTTAGGGTTCCGATGCACTTTACAAAACAAAGGAATTAAAGCCATGATCATGCAAGTGGAACAGTGCGTTTGCATATATTATATAGTCAATGTCTTTACCTATTAAATAATAAGCTTTTCTCGTAAAGAAAAAACAATACTTAGCTGTTTTTAAGTTTCTTCAGGTCATCTGGTGCATCTTGCTTTGTACAACTTCCATATACTAGTTTGCTTTAAGATGATGTAAGTGGGACCTCTGTTCCATAACCGTTTCAGCACTGCAATAAAGGCAATATACTCTTTCAAAATAAAACTAATGTCTTTCAAATAATTGTTTCAACCTCTCCTATGCAATACTTTGCTATGATCTGGTTAAATTTGAAGTTCAGGTTTTGTGATCTCAGTAGACTGAAGTTCAAGTATTTAACTTCAGAACTATGCCAGCACTGTAATTGGTGCATTCGTTTTGCTGATACCACTAGCTCTAGTTGTATTATCTCTATGTATGCTTATGAGTTAGTTTAATGTCCTAGCTGTTGATTTATTAGAGTTCTGCCTAACTGATTTGATGCATGAAATTTGATTTAATTCTAGAAGAACAAATAGAGTAACCACCATAAAATTAAAGCTTAGTCCAATCTAAGGAGTGTTTAGGAGGAGTGGCATGGATTGGAACGTAAAAGAAACAGTCAGCTTCATGCTTGCCGCGTAATTATACCATGCGTACGCTATGTTACAACTAACTTGTAGAACGGGCTTGCATAGCAAACGACTAGCAGCCTATCTCTCTAGAGGAAACAGTAATCTCACACCTGAAAAGTGATAAGTGTAGCAATTTCGGCAGATCTGCATTTGACAAGAATAATATTGCAATCATGAAATTATTGATTAATATCTCACTCTTGCCTCAAAACCAAGTGGCTCCAGACATCCCCCAATACAACCAGCTGACAAGTCTATTAAGAATCTCAACCCACTTGAACAAGATGACTCCATGAATGTCATCTTTTATGTCCCAACTTCCCAATTGTCTCTCGCTGCCTTTGGGACAATAAGAAAAAGTACATGAAATATGACCACCTTTGGAAGTGAGCACACAAGATATGACTACCCAAACAACAACTAATAAAGAACACGTGGTACATGTTTTAGAATTGAATAATAACACCTCAAGGTTTGCTACAACCAACAAATACAATCGTGCAAAGTAGTCATCCACCTACTTGCCATCCTGGAGACTCAAAAGGATTAAATACCTTTCATGATATACGCATAATAATACTACATGTGCAAACCTTCCAAACTGGTAGGTAGTGATTTTTCATGGACTCTGAATTACATGAATTTGACAGGCTACGCTAATAATTTGTAGGATACAGAAACGTAACTAGTTAAGTGGAGATAGCTAAACTATGGTAAACTGGAACCCAAAAGTCACAAGCAATCCCAATTCCCAAACATTGTCTATGGACGTGCCAACTGCTGAAATATAGTTACAAACGACTTATGTTATAAAACTAATAATAGAAGAAACAAACACAAAACAACAATGATCCAAATGAATCTGAATCCCACCCAGACAAAGCAAGTGTGAAGAAATGATCTAAGATCTCTACAAGTTGATTTAACAAGTTATGATCCTCTCTACACTGGGTATGGGAAAACTGAAAACAGACATGAGTTTCTCCAATAAGCTAAGATGAAAAGTTTTCTCACATCCATCACGATTTTGGGATCAAGCATCATATATGAAAAAATTTCATTATTTAGGGGGGAAAAAGAAGGCCCTAATTTCAGTTTATGAACTAGGTGCAAAGTTTCTCTCTATTGTTTTCTCTGCAAGTCTCTTTTCAGACCAAGAACAAAGATCGCTAGTCACATATAAGACAACCTGCCCAGTATTAGGAATAACTTGTATGGTACTGGACCTCTTTCTCTACCACTGACACTGAGGCCCTCGATGACTCACAACACCATAATAATCACAAGTTGCCACTTCCAGCAACTGAAAATAGGGACCCAAGGACCAAATGCTCTTAAATTTAGGAAACAATGAAATAATATGCAATGCTAAGGTGTTCAACTATTACCTAAGTTTATTCATCTTGCAGCATTTCTCATTTCCAGGTTTTAAAGCAGCTTGCCTCACAATTTCCTTGGACAGAGGAAAGAGCAATCAATATAATAATACATTGTGATTGTGACATAAGAAAAAATCAAATATCTCCAATTATCTCATATATTTTTCCTAGAAACCAAAGGAACCACACTAGCTACAGGTGATCCTGCTCATATGGTCGCCAAACCAACCTTGCAGTCCCACGCTAAGCATTCCTCAGACCTATGAACATATATCAATAGTTCAATCACTAGGTGGATCGAAATAAGAGTTCCTAAATCGGGCTCAAAATCATAGTTCCAGAGAACAAGGCACCTATGGAGGTACAGAACCAACCAAGGACAGGGGAAGACTCAACTTCTACCACATTCAATAGGCCAGCACGAGAGAGAAGACATGCCTTGAGATTGAAAAAATATTTTCTTCTAACAGCTACCCTCTTACTTGAGTCAAGAGATTAGGACTGTACTTCAGTGAATAAAATGCCAAACTGTCTCTGAAACAATGTCTTGAGTGGCTCACAGGAATACACAAGGGTACACTAAAAGCCGTCTGCACTGAAGTTAAACAAGGAAGAAAAACCCGAGCAACCAGAAAAGGAAGCGAATGGAGCACATAGATAAACGTTGGAGAGATGTGATGTAGCAGTGCTGCCGCGTTAAGAGTTAAAATAATAGCAGAAATCTCAATAATTAGGACGGTTTCCAACCCTATCATTCTTACAACCTCAAACCTCTTTAACTGAGAAGACCAGTATATACAGACCCCCTCTAACTATAAATACCAGTCTTGACACTGCTCGCCATCCATTTGAATTCTTCAAAAAAGAAGAAAAACAAAAAAAAACTCTTTGCCAGCACGAAAAACAACAAAACAGAAAAAAACCAAAAGCTCTGCCCTTCCTCTCAAAACTCCCATATTTCTAAGAATATCACTATTCAGAAAATGAGTTGAAATTTACCAGAACCTGATAAAGAAACATACTAGAAAGAATCATAGTGTAAAAGCACAGTAATGTTTCCACCCATCTGCCAGGGCAAGTTTGACCACCTAAAGCGTGATATTGAAGCAAGCACTTCAACAAATATTCATGAGATTCAGTAAGAGCCACTTCAGTGCAGCCAACATAACTACCCAGTTTCCACATCAAAGGCTGGAAAACATCTCTTCCCACTCCCATGAGCTTTGCCAAAATAAAAAGTAACTTAAAGCTGAAAGAAGACATTCAAATGCATCATACCAAATTACAGATAGACAACCTACCTCTGCATAGAGAAACCAACCGACATTTTACACGGAAGCAAACTTTGCAGAGCAAAACAGCCAGAAACACATAGATTCCACAGAAGCACAAGGTGAATGTAACTTTGACTATAAACCTCCTCCGTGTTACTCAAACAAGTATACAGGAGGTCATTTCGTAAGTTATTAAGAATGATTCTTGGCCCAGTATTTATAGAGAGCTACACCACAAGCCAAACATCACATTTGTGTCTACTCTATCAAAGGTAAAAAAAATGCAACTTCCATCTATAAAATCTTCAAACCGACAACAACAAGGACTTCAAAATTCATGAAGAAGAATATTTAGAAACACAATCTTACATTCAAGGCGCTCTGGGATCAGTCCCGTGTTGCCAAACATAAACCAACTCATCCCACCCAGTACTCGCCATCAACCCTTCAACAAGCACACTCAGGTCAACCCCAACCGCGAACTCCGTGTGGTGATCGTACCTCCCCACCAGCGAATCCTCCACCATGAAGTCCCACATGCACACCGTCATGTCATAGGAGCACGACACCAGCAAATTCCGGTGGTGCGGCGAGAACTTCACGTTCCTCACCGCATACCCGTGACCGTTCAACACCGAGACCGGCTGCCGGTAAGTCCTGACGTCCCAAACCCTAATCGATTTGTCCACGGAGGCCGTGGCGATGAGGCAGTCGTCGTACTTGTTCCAGTCGCAGGCGAGGATCTCGAGGTCGTGGGCGGGGATGATCATGGTTGACCCGGGCTCCCGGACATCCCAGACCCTGACGGTGCAGTCGCCGGAGGCGGAGGCGAAGACGTCGGTGTGGCGGGGGTTCCAGGCGGCGGAGTAGACGCAGTAGGCGTGCTCCTTGAAGGTCCGGATGCTGGCGGGGCGGTCGAGGGTCCAGAGCTTGACGGTGTCGTCCCAGGAGGAGGAGAGGAAGGAGTCGCGGCGCGTGGGGTTGTAGTCGACGGAGTGGACCTCGCGGGTGTGCTCCTGGAAGGAGCGGAGGGGGTTCTGGGCGGGGGGGAGGGCGGTGTCGAAGATCTTGACGGAGCCGTCGGCGACGGCGGCGACGAGGATGGAGTCGTGGGACTCGGACCAGGCGACGTCGTAGACGCCGTCGGCGGTGTCGTAGGAGACGATCTCGGAGAGAGGGGCGCCCGGGGCGGGGGGTAAGGAGAGGACGTGGAGGCGGCCGTTGCCGAGGATGCCGAAGTTCTGGGCGGTGGCGACGGCGAGGCGGTTCTCGTAGAAGGGACTAAATCTAACAGCGTAGCCGTTGAATGGAGTCTTGAAGACTGGCATTATTAACCGCTTTTTGGTTTTTTGGATTGGATTCGCTTTTGGTGTGGATTTTGGGGATTTGGTGTGTCTGCGTTTGTTGCTCACTTGCCTTCTCTGGTGTGTGGGTGAGGTGGCGGAATCTGGAAAATCAGACTTCTCTACGAAGCTTTTCTTATCTGACGCATTATTCCATTTTCCTTTTTTTCATTTTTTCTTAACTTATTATTTTTTTTGGTTTCCCTAGAATTTGGATAACCCAGTGAGATGGGCTGCTGTATGTTTTCGGGGTTGGGCTTCTTAGGCTGGTCAGATTACTAGTTCAGTGGTAAATGGACTTGATATTGGGCCTTTGGATCAAGGAAGCTATCACCATAACTACGATATAGTCTATAATCTCTGTCAACATTGTGATGTATTTGTGGATATTTTAGATTAATTTTTAAAAATTTAGATCTAAATTTCACATCATTTTTCAAACAATAAGTAAATTAAAAGTGGAAGAAAATTGTTTAGATAATCAAAAGTAGCATATTAGCAGGTGTCTTGGACCGGGGGAAAAAATGTACTCAATAGATAATTAACTAAAAGATGACTGAAAATACATCATCATATCTAATCCAGTTTTAGTAGTAGATTTGCCATAATAAAGTAGGTTTTGGTACAGGATCCCATGAATCACTGTATATTTTTTCGAGGAGATTTTAGACACAATCCCGCAAATTTTGAATGTGGTTGGTAAATTCAAACTCAATGGTTTTTGGTGCTTCTCAAACAGTGTCATTTATAATATCATCTGTGGACTTGTTTGGTTGGGGGTATTTCCTTGTTTTCTTTTCCTGGTTCTTTCTAAGAGATAAGTGATGGAGGGGTGGGATCTGCAGAGGATAATGCCAATCAAAATACTTTCTTTTTTTTTTGTGGGGAATCAAATTATACTTAAACAATTGAAATCTGCTGGTTTGAATTTGTGTAATCAACTTTTAGATATATATTACTTTAGACTTTAGAATTATTGTATATAATTAGTAGTATCGTTGCATATGAGTGATACAACATGTATGTGATTTCTCAACAAGAAACTTAACATCTGTACGTGAATGGAGTTTGAAATGATTATATATTGTGACTTATTACTTACTGGACAGGTAATATGTTTGACTGGGGAAGGGAAACAATTTATAACAACTATAGTAATTAGAATAGAAGTATGTAACTTAAAAGAGATTAGAAGTGAATTTTTTTAATATTGGCAATCTATAGCGGGTAAGTTGCATTTGGTCAAAATTAATTCTTAACTTAACCAGGACCCCAATTTGGACTAGTTGATTATATTAAGAATAATTATACAATTTTAGTATGTTGGATAAGTATGTATATTTATTTTTTAAATAATACATAATAAATTAGAGGAATTAATAAATCATGAGAGATAAATTGAAAAAGTAAATTAATAGTACTTAGGAAGTCTCCAAGATAAAATTTTCGCTAGAAGTCATGGTGATGTTTACGTATGACTAGTAATTGTTGCAACATCAAGATTACTAAAAAATTTTGTGGATGGGCATTTGCTCAACGTAGTGCTTTTTTTTTTTTCTTTTATGAGAGAGCTAAAGCCTAAACATACAAACTTCAGGTTCATGTAGAAGAAAGATTAGAGATTTATGACGTACGTCGTGATGGACCCTCCTCTCCATGCCTCACATGTTGCCCACTAACATCTACATCTGAACAATTTAATGGATGGGCCACACATCGAATGGGGACATAACCAGGATAAATATGCAATCAAGTCTGTGAACTAGTCACATATAACTACCTTGTTTTCTAGCTGGAAATCTCAATTGACCTTCAAATAGATTGGTCCATGGGTCAAAATGAAGTTATAGGTATCAACAAATCTTTTCAGTCATGAAGAATTTTCCTCTTTCAAATGATCAATTTTTTTGACTTGTATAGGATTTACATTATTGACTAGGAAAACATTTCTCAATTATACCAAGTGGAAACCAACAGTTCCTTTTATTTTTTCTTGTGCATCGATATTTTAAGTGAACTCACCTTTAAAAGATATATAACCAAGAGGGTATATGGAGGCATACACCTGATTTATGTTGGCTCTGTGTTCCCTTCCCATATGCACTTGTCAATACATTTTACTTCATTTTGTGGTGCTCTTTTGATATATGACAAACTGTGGCACTTCTAAATTCTTATAGTAGAAAATTAGATGTAAACATGGAGCTAACGAATTCTTGCTTGAAATCGGAAAAAAAAAGAGCAAGAAGTGGAGAGAATCACCACTCATGGAGTCAAAACACTTGAAAAGAAACCTAAATCCACTCGAGATAAAGGGAAAATCCATCACACCTCACTTTCCAATGAAAGCCACAACCCACATGATCTTGCTTGGGATGTTGGAAGATCACAACCCTCTCTCAAAAGAAGATTTCTCTATACCCTAACCCACCCAACACCCAACTCACTCTCCAAACAATGTCCATTTCCTCTCTTTCCCTTTCCTTTTTTTTTTTTTTTTCTTCCTCTAATTCTTCCCTCAGAAAAGGGCTCACTTAATAGTTTCTCTCCACCTAATCTATGGGGCTGATTCAGTCTCCTGTTGACAAGTGTCACCTCCTGATTGACACACATGTCTTGGATCACCCCCTAGCAGGAGGGTCTTGTCCTAGCTTACATGGCAGTCCCAATCATGCACTAACATGTGTGACCCTCACCCATAAGGCCCCCCCAACCTTGCATACCCCAAAATCCCAAAATTATCGAACTGAGTGAATGTAAGAGAGTTGGGGGTCCCTATATGATGGATCCAAAAGGTGAAGTACAGAGCGAGGTGCAATTATTAATGCCATGAATTTCATCCTAAGCAAGTGAAGCAAAAATTCCCCTTCGTCTCCCTCCACGCACCAAAAAGAAAAGCAGAAAAAGAAAAAAGAAAAGCTACAATATAATCTACTATAAATGAGAAAAAAGGCAGTGCTAGCATATATATAATCAAAACCATTATTCAGTACAAAAATTCCCCTAAGTGACTGATACCCACTGTCATTGTGATAGATAACCAAAAGCACAAACAAAAAAAGAAGAAAAAAAAATAAAAAGAAAGATCATTCTCTTTTCTCTTTATATCATTCTCCTCATATATTTCTCTCCCTTTCCATTACTTTTCTTCTCACCATCCTCTCTATTCTCTCTTTTCTCTCCTTCTCCCTCCTTTTTCCTACCCCCATCCCCCCTCCCATGAAAGACTCTTTAGAGGGATAGCCAAGAAAGAGACACACATAGGTAGCCAGGTAGCCAGCCATGAAGAACACCATTCGGTGTTGCATCTCTTGCATTCTTCCATGCGGGGCACTCGACGTGATTCGCATAGTACACTCCAATGGCAGAGTAGAAGAGATCAGCGGCACAGTCAGGGCAAGCGAGATCATGAAAGCATACCCTAAGCACGTCTTGAAGAAACCCTCTTCCCCTTCCGACGACGGGATGGTGCCGAAGATCGTCGTGGTCCCGCCGGACGCAGAGCTCCAACGTGGGAAGATCTACTTCCTCATGCCGGTGCCGTCCACGCCGGAGAAGACCCGATCGTCGTCGAGAAGCTCTTCCACCTCGAGGAGGAAAAGAAGGGAGAGCGGTAATGGTAATAGTATTAACGGCGAGAGGAACAACAACAGCAGCAACAACAACAACTCGAGGAGTAGTAGTAACGTGAGCAACTCTATTTCGGTGACCACAAACCTACTCATTTCCGATCAGTACTTGAGCGAGATACTATCGGAGAAGATTTCTACACAGAGAGATCGAAGGAGGGGACGAGTTGGTGTGTGGAGGCCTCATTTGGAAAGCATATCTGAGACATTAAATGATGCATAATGGAAGGGAGGAGTCATGCGATCTATATAAGACAAGTTCTTGATCGGTTCATTTTTTTTTCTTTATCTTTCTTTTCCTTCCTTTCTTGTGATTCATTTTAGATGTTCTTATCCATTAGGGTTCAAGAACTCTCTCGCTTATTGTTAAGCTTTTCTTTCCTTTCTTTGAAAGAATCTGCGTTTTGTTAGTGTGTATATAGCAATAGAACAAAAAGAAGAAAATAATCCAAAAAGTGGGTGTCGATCGGATTTGGCAACCGAAGGGAAATTGTGGAGATATGTGTTGATCATCCAGGATGATATTGTGGGTGATACTGCAGAAATGGTTAAGGAAAGAGGTGGCTCCATTTTGGAGTATGGTTTTCTGATGAGTAAAAGATCAGATATTCATGATCATGGAAGCAGCAATGATTTTGTAATCCAGATAGAAGAAAAAGAGTGGTGCAAATTTTCTCTGCAGAGTAGTTTTGTATCTGTTAATTTCTATGAGTAATACTGGATTAATGATTACAAAAAAAATGAGAGAGATTCTACTTCTACCGTGCAGTACTTTTGATGTTGCCATGTTATCAATCATAAATCAAGTTTGGAAAGCTGATTGTGATTTGATGATCCAAATCCAGTGGAATTTTCTGGTTCCTGATTTGCCAATGATGCTGTCTCTCAATGGTAAAATTTCCCCGTATCTTTTTTTTTCTTCTAAAAAAATTAAAAACAAAGTTATTAATCAATTAGACAAAAGGAACATGTTAATGTAGTTAATGCTAGTCATTTTTCATAATGCCGCATCATATTTATTTATTTTCCTGGTGACATGATGCCTGCACCACTTTTCTATAAATGGAGAGTAGGCCTTTTTTTCTCTTTAAAAAAAGATGTACCCGTGTATAGTCTTTCTTTCCTTCCAAAGCCGAAAAAAAAAAGAATATATTCATATTTGAAAATAGTATATAAAAATTGAAATCATTCAAATCGCATATCTGCAAGGAATATAAAAATAATGTTTGGTAAAGGAAAATTTTACTCTGATCTGTCCTAGCCGTGCAATAGCATCATAGCCGTCAGCCGGATGGATTTTTTTTTTTAAGAATTTCATATTTGCATCTTTGGAGCTTTATGATGAAAAAGGCCAGTTTTCATCCTTGAATCCTGGGATTTTCCCAAAAGAATATATATCGCAGTACATGGTGATCATTATTTGACAAGCTATCTTATAATATTAAACGATTTTTGCTAGTCATGCAATGAGAGGTACTAGCTAGCTAGGAAGGAAATGCCAAGCAAGAAAGTCCGGATATATGGTATAGCCATAGGCAATGATAATCAGACTATGCAAAGATGTACTAGTATTATGAAATGTTTTGAGCGTTGTTGGATTTTTTTTTTCTTTTGCATATATTGTTTGGTTTAATTAGTAGCTATAGGTAGGCATAGAGACCATAAAAACTTTTGATTAATTGATGGGCATACCCATCTTTGTACGCTGCCCATAATCAATAAATCTTTGATTGGATCATCGAAGTGACTTTGAGGTGGATGGAATAAATAGTCCCCACATAGCTTTCCACCATAGAATAATTAATAATGCACTATCTAGCTTGCACTAACAAGTGGGCTGGCTGGCTGGGACGACAATGTCTTTTTAAGCATTTTGTTCTCTCGTAGTTTTTTTTTTGACAGAACATAAATGTTTTATATAGATTAAACAATCATGAATACAAAGGACCAAGCATAGAAACTAAAACTAACAAGAGATACAGTACAACACCATACTGATAACAACAGATCCCTTACATCAGATGGATTGAACCTAAAATCTTGGTATTCAAACCAAGGGCAATACCAGAGAATTAGGAAGCACGTAAAGCTTAATGGCAGAACAGCACCTCCTTGCCAAGTTACTGCAAGATCAGCAACAAGTCCCCAAAGGCTGAGCCCAACAGCGCTGAAAAGCAGAGAATTAACTTCAACCCGCATCAACCAAAAGGATCTTCGCCACTCGAAAATCACCAGAAAGTAAAAAAGCGTAGAGGCATCGCCAAGTCTGTCTAAGTACCATCTGAGCCTGCAAAGCAAGACAGTGCCAAAACCTTCATGGAGCAAGTCCTTAGAGTAGGACATGTATGACCTGCATGAAACCAGACAACCAAAAACATAGACAACCACAAGCAGAGTGAGCCCGAAAGCTCCACGAAAATCAAAAGGAGGTGTATTTGTCTATTTAAAAACTCGATTAAGAGAGCATTAAATCAAACCAGAATGAAAAGAAGAGATTTAAAAATGGAATTTAGCAAAAGAAAAGGGACTGGACGATAGAGAAGGGTTAAGTTTTTGAATTTTGAAAGATGGAAAGATAAGGGTGATGTTTCTGTTGAGGAGAGAAGGCAGAGAAAAAATTGAGGAGAGAGAGATCCATGTCTCCCCTATTTCATTTTCTCTTTCATTCTGTTCTCTCGTAGTTGTAGCAGTAGAGAGACTAGAGAGAGATAGATGATGATGATGATGATTATTAGATGGTGCCAACAGCATCTGTAAAGGTAATTTCACAGTAGATTTTGACCTGTGGCCTTGGCTGGCTAGCTTTCAGCTACAGCCCACGTTCAAAATCCTAAGCCTAATATTTTTGGTTGTCCCCACCATCTGGGACCAATGGAAAGGTGACAGAGCCTGGATATCATTGGAATGTAATCTGATTCAAAATGATGCCATGGCTTGTCAGATTCTTACCAGACCCTCACTCAGTTCAAAGTTTCAAATCCATCTATATAGTACTACTACTTGAGTTGAGTTGAGTTGGTAATAGAGCATTTCCTTATGCTAGCTCTTATCTGGGTTCAGTACAGTACTTTTCTTTTTAGCTCGCTCTGCCATAAGTTTCACACACTCAGCATATATAACCATTACGTGCATATCCATACTCTAGAATCTAGATGCTCTTTTGCCTTTTTGGCTATCGGCATCTCCACTCACCTGTTTCATATTATAGTTAATTTCAATTTAGTCTTTTTAAAGGGTTGTAAATGAGCTAATTAAGGTGGGATATTCAAGATTGACCCAATAAAAAATTGAACTTCACTCAACTTTAATGGAGTTCCACTCAAATTTGAGTTTGATAATGTCCTAATTAAGCTCCTACCTCCTCATTATCTGACCTAAGCACCCCTAGTTGAGGTGAGGAATGTATATTTTTGGCTTCCCATGTAATTACTCACTCTAATATATATGATCATCTTTGTTCCATCTAAGCTACTCAAACCCAACATATCTCCCTCTTTTTAATTATGGCACTTAAAAAATTGCAACTGTACATGACTAATTTCTCAATTTCTTTATGTTACCCTGGTTTTTTTTTTTTAATATGACCTCTTTTTTTTAACAAAAAAAATAATTTTAATTAGACCTCTTGCGAGGAAGGAAACATTTGTGCCACAGTGTGTTTTGTATTCTTGTTATTCACACCCACCGCTTGCCGACAAACAAAGTAGGCTGCGTGATGGAAGGACTATTTTCATTCATTGGACCCTCTTGCACCACCCAAGTGGGCCATAAAACTGTAGATATATAACAACAACAGCAGGTGAAATGAAATAGAGGACAACAAAATGGAATTAAGAGGAGAAGACAACAAATGGTTCTCAAAAAAGAGGAGAAGAGAACAAATATAGAAAAAAAAAGAGAGCCACAGTGGAAAATAAAGATGTTTCGAATAATTGTTGACATTTAATTTCATGGATTAGTAACAAATAATACACTGAGCCTCCAAATCAAAGGCGTTTTAACATTGAAAATTTAATCCATGCAATTTCATTAAGCAACAGAAGAGGCACTCTCTGGCAAATTGGGTTTATATGTATATAAACAAAAAAGAAAAGGAAACTCACCTAATATTCCTCCTTTTCCTTGTATTGGAGTCCCCAGTTTTATAAATAATGCATTTTATAAGTTTATTGTTGTTTGGTAGTAAGGTCTCCTCTCATCCATAATTTTGCGTCTACAAGGATGATTTTTTTTTCCTTATCCTGTAGCATTCTTGTTCCTTTCTTGAATGGAACTTCAACTGATATGTCGGCACAAAAAAGCCCATAATGCATGGCTTTAATTATTTTTGCCTAAATGTATCTCTTAATTAACATCTACCTAGCGATGTCCATATTATAAAACCCATGCTCGATCCATAACTTTCAGTATTTGATGTGCTTTTGGTACATAAAAAATGAGTCACAATGAAGGAAGTATATATATATATATATATATATATATATATATATTCAAACGGCTTCTAGCTTGCTTTATTGATGTCCTCCTGATTTCTACATAACACAGAGGAGTGACGGAATATTGTAAAATGTTTTTTGTGGTCGTTGGCAATGTATAAATAAATATTCTGTGGATCACAATTGGAGAAAATGGCAAAAAAATCCATGTTTTTTACCTGCTAGAAAAAAGAGTACTATATGTGCAGAAATTGGAAAAAGTTTCTGTCTGGACCATCTCTAATAGCAAACCCAAAAATATTTATAGCTCTTCAAAGTTACCATCAAAGGGTGTCATCGTTGTTCATTAAACTGCTAACGGTATTGTACTGCTGTTAGAAGAAAGTTCCATGAATTCAATCAAAGTGTCTACTCGTATATAGTACTCTGTGGCTCTGTTGGTTGTTTTCGTTAAAAAAAATAAAGGTTTTAAAGGATATTCATCACTCACAGAATGAACTGTTACATCAAAACAGAGACCGAAGTCCTTCACAAGTACTTACTTTCTTCAGTCTCTTGAATAAAATTTTTGGATCCGAACGGTGACTATCCCGTAGGTATGTGTGATGTTAATTAGAAGAAAAAAATGCAATTCGTGCACTGTGTTGGTAGGTGCTTTTGTAAGCCCTAAAAATGGCATATGTATTTTCCGCACCCAACACACAATTAAGGGAAAACAATAAGCCAAACTAAACTAGATTGAGACATGATAGGAATCTTAAAGGTTGGTGTAAAAAACGGATTTTTTACGGGGGTATGGACGTAAATTCTTCTTGGCATGATTGAGGTTTTTTTGGCTTGATCTTGATATCCGGAGGACCTGATCTCTATGGCTGGAGGGCCTGATCTCTACACCTGGAGCACCTGCAATACCAAGAAGAAGGACCCGGAAAAGTCCAGGGTTGTGACCTCGGGAGGACCTCCGATGCCTAAGTTAGCAAAATGGATTTTTCTCTATTAATTTGAGAGAGTATATAGAGAGAGAGTTTTGAGAGGGGAGAATTGTATTCTCTAGAGAGAATTTGTTTGTGAAGAGTAGAGTTTTCTTCAGAAATAATTTGGTGTGTTGAAACTCTAATCTTGCCCCCTTTTTATAGTGGTTTTTGGTGGTGGAGCATTAACTCAACTTGTCCCTTCAACTCCATGTAACGCTTATAACGTTTATCATATTTTCCACATGGCTAAATAGCTAGCTAGACTGGTCCTGGGCCTTTTGTATTGGATGTGGTCCTGGACTCTTATATTGGGCCTAGGCCTAGTCCTGTATTTTGTCTCAATTGGGCTTTTAGGCCTTGATTGGATTATTTCATTCCTCATCAGTTGGCATCCTTAATTTCTAGAGTGTTAAATTCTCAATACTCAAATTCAAGATGTCTTGGTTAAGGAGGAATAATTCTAACCAGTTGATCTAATCCATCGAATATATATAAAAAAAACTGCTCAGAAAAAAAATACAGGTGCCTTTATATTCTAACAACTAAACCATAAAATTTACAACAAGCTAAACACATGATTCTCGATGTATGAAAAATTATATTGAGAAGGCCACTTCCTTAATAGGTTCAATAATGTCAGTTCAGCTGATTTTCCCGAATTAAGCTTGGATCATACGAGAAGGAAAACCAAAAAGACACTAAGCACAAGATATTTGCACAAGCAAATGGGACTGTCGAAAGGTGGGAGTAAAGTTGCCAAAGTCCACGAAGGAGGTTTCCATAACATCAGCCGGCCCATTTCATTAAATTCAGCTTTAGAAAAGGCCCTTATATCCTTTTCACTTTTGAAAATGAAATGGCCCATTTGATTCAGCCCCAACCGACATTCTTCCATGTTGTGACAAAGAGACGAATAGGACCACAAACATGTCGCATACTGGGCCTATATTTGGATGAGAGCACACGCCACAAATCAATCGAGGAGGAGGAAGCTGCCCTGCCAAAAAAAATTAACAAAAAATCTAATGATTTCTTCGAGTAAAATCTCTAACATAACTTCAAATGTGATTGCCTACAAATAACTCGCCGGCAGCAGCAATATAAGGAGAGAAAAAAAAAAAAATTAAGTGGTGTTCAGGGCGTGCATGGCTAGGTGGCAACGGAATCGCAACCCACCATCGTAATGTTAACTAATGGAGGTCTAAGTAAGTCCGTGTTCCAGTCCTTGTACATATAGACAATCTTGGTTAGGAGTCCTTGTATATGTAAACAATCCTTGTAGGGAGACTCACCCATTATAGCCACAAATGAGACCAATTTCATATTTGAGTTAGTTTGGGCATAACTATAAATACCGAATGGACCAAAAAAAATTAGTGGAGATCTTAACTTAACTGAACATTTATCACTTTCTGGATTTTTCTAGGGTACATTTTCGGATTTCTTTTGTCTGGTGTCAATTCTTCTCGACTCATATTAATACAAAAGGCATGCATATCGATTTTTTTGTTTCCCACTAGTATCCCGGGCCAGTCCACCTTTAAGGACATCAAAGGCACCAGACTAAATCCAACTCGACTCGGGTGGCGCACCTAAGTAATGGTGGGTGAATATCCCAAATGAGATTTTTTGCGTATACGAGCACTCGAACCAACCTTGGCATATAAAGGAGATGTAGTCCCGCCCCATTCATCATCAATCAATCTTTGACAGATTTTCACAATAGTAGTACCACAATAACAAATCCTTACTGGCCTCGTTATTCGCCAGATTTTCACAAGGGAGTTCAAGTGATTGTGATTCTTTACCCATAAGAAAGAATCAAAAGGTCATATCTTTTAGAATATGTAGTGCAATCTATGTTGTTGCGCTATTGTGATGTGTTAATGGATTTCGCGAATTTGGTTGCATCCTTGACATATTACGAGAAAGATGTGTGACAAAAATTTCAGTACCGTGACAGTGACTAATTTCGTTATGCTTTTCCAGTATTACTGCATATGAGTTTTGGTTGACTTCAGATATCTAGAATTGAATAGTCCCTGGAAACCACATTGTGAAGTTTCCAAATATTAATCTTTTAGTTGCATAGAGTAAAACCTTCCACTGGATGCGTTCCCGGGCATCATTAAAAACAAATATTCAAAAGAAGTGAATGTGTATACATGTGGCAACAAGAACCATAAACCAGGTTTTGTGGAAACAGAAGCTTCATGAAATAGCAAGTGCAAGCTATAATTGATCAAATAGAGACAATTAGAGATGTAGAGATAAATGTTCGAGAAAGAGTACCTTCAACAATTCATAATTTAATAAAAATACACATGAAAGATAAGCATTAAATTTGCGGTCTTTGGGCAATATGTTTCCATACAACTGTTGCCAAGCGTAGTGAAGGTAACTAAGTAAATAACTTACATATCTAAAAAAGACAGTAAAATCGGGTTTTGGGTTGTTGCAGAAGCAGCTAAGTGTCATTAATTTCCACCGTCATCAGAAAATTCTTCTCTTTAAGCCAAACAAGCAAATTAATCACACAGCTGGACCTTATGCTAATTATATAATTCACGCTACAAGAACATGGTAAAACTCCTAATAACTACGGATATGTAGTAACTAGACATCACCTTCACCTTTGCCACCACAAGATTATTTATATCATACTAGCTAGCGATTTGTTTTTGTAAGAAGCTATATATTAATTATATTATATATATATATATCTAACATCTGCAGCTTAAAGAACGAGGAGCTTAATTGTAAATAGAAACAGACGATTCCTTATTAAGTTTATGCCCCTTCCATAACCCATGCCACGTGATGATCCTGCAGCAATTATTAGAGGAAAAATGTTATACATGCTTGATGCAGTATATTTAGCATAGAATTACACTGACATGACATGAGATGGAAAGAACAGGTAAACATGGCCAGTCTACAAGAGATGGGGTATAAAGAGTCGTCCAGTATCAGCAGCTCACAAAAGAAAGAAATCATTTCCAGTACCATCTAGTTAATTTTTGTCCCTCTTCGTTTTCTTCATAGGAAAAGTAGTAAGTTCCATCTAATTTTCAAGTTTCACAAAGTTCCTTTCATAATCATCATTCCACAAATAGTACATTACAAAATCAGCTAACATGCAGTCTGATGAGCAAATAATTGTCCTTTTTATTATAACTTTGATTCTTTAGATTTCTAATATTGATATTTTTATATTTTTCCTTATACCTTTTCTCCGTCCCTGTGGTTTAAGGTTATTCTTTTATAAAACAAGCACACTATGTATTATATGAAAAAAAAAAACACGCTATATGTGGAAAAGGACAAGGAGAAGAACAATTGAGACTAGCAAGCATACAAGTAGAAATTCGAACACAGTACCTAAAGGAGTGTGACCATAAACACTCAATCAACAATAATGCAACCGAAAAGACAAAATGTGTGCTCCTGTATAATCCAGGCTATCAGGTTAGACACTGTTTGTTGAGTACGAGAGTTAAGCACCTGATCAATGGTCAGTGATCTTTGATGTAGATACTGTTGCTACTTGGAATTTTTTGTGCCAACATATATAGCAGTTTTTTTTATACATGCCAGTTGAAGCTAGTTTGATCCTCCAGCATATTTGTTTCTTTGTTGATATATGTTCAATCAATAAAACTGGAGAAACATATATGCTGGAGGATCAAATTACGGCTAGACAACAATAAAAGGAATTGTTGGTAAAACTGGGGACTCCAAAACCACATAGGGAAAAGAGAATATTTCCCCAATATTTGTTGTTTCTTTTCTTTTTTCTGTTTTTAAATTAATTTTTTTCCCCTTCCGAACCAAAAAAATGAATTTGTTTTGTCTTAGTTACAACCAATACTACAACAAAGGTCATAGATGTACCGACACCAGTGATGAAATTCTGCATTGCAAAGAGATCATTGTTATTCCATATGCATTAAGTTGTAGCTATTGCTGCAATAAAAGAAAATCTGAGAAGTGGTTTCTCTATCACGTTTGAAGACAATGTGACAGTATGCATATTGTGCAGAAAAAAGGATGCAAATTCTCCATTACAGAGCCACTGTTGATGTATCATAATTGCTGGTCATATGTTAGTATTGTGTCTTTCCACATGTGCTTGTTACTCTTTTAGTTTAGTTCATCTCTGCGTGGAAATTAGATTCAGAAGCTTTTGTCCTTCTCTTTACTTCCAAAAATCATGGTAATTCTACAGTACCATTAGGTATCATATATCTAAGTGCTACTTAATCAGTTAAGAATCGATTAGCATTTTAAAAAAAAAAAGAAAACTTTTTAAGTTTTGTTGGCCTAGACTGCATTCAGAACAATTAGCACCCTCCCTTATTTATATCATGTGAGCTTAATCCATTAATTTGTAGTTAAAACACCAATGCTCATCGACGGAGAGGGATCAGAGTTCAGCCTGGACAGCAGGAAATGCATGGTGGAACGGTAATAAGAGCAGATGTATCATTGGGATTGTAGCTATTGGCACTCTTGTGTCAAAACCACAAAAAAGTGAGGTCTCAGGTTCGAATCTCACTCTCTTCGACTAGTATCAGAAAAAAAAAAATAAGAACAGATGTAGAAGAGGATGGCTTTTGAGAAGAGAAAAGCACAAAATAGTACATTTATATCAAAAAAGAAAGACACAAAATAATACATGCCACCAAAACTAAAACACTTCATAGAGTATTAGAAATGCTAAAGTTATGTTTTATTCAAAATGAGATAGAGTGCTTACCTTATAAACTTTCTTTCTGATGGAATATGACATATAGTCTGAGTAATCACCATTTTAATTTTCTCTTTGCAATTACAATGTCCCCCTATTTCAGAAACTTATTGATACAACTCTATTTCAGAACTTTGGATACTTTTCTATTTATATGATGATACATTCCTTGATTTATGTACTATAAGACTTACTCTAAGCCAAAGCAAGCCTCGGTTTCACATAACTTTTACATTGAGATATATTATTACTTTGAGATGACAGTGAGAAAAAAGAAATCCGGCATCAGTTGTTACATATATATGCACTAATTTTGATTTCAACTGGGAAACTCTATCTGCTCAAACATTTGCTGCATGATATCGTCAAAGTCAAAATATGAAGAACTTTATACTCTCTGGTCATTGTGATATTACAATAGCAATAAGGTTTGCTGTCAATATTGTTAATTACGTTTTCCAAAGGAAAAGGTAGGAGTGAAAGGTATGAAAGGTTAATAAGCTTGTGACAAAATTTTTGAAAGTTTTTAATCTTGAGGCAGTACTCGTCAACTGAAACTAATTTGTATCAAGTGCTACACTATCACCAAAAAGAAAAAAAGAAAGCAGAAAGTTGCTCACGACACGCTACCATATGATCAAACAAACAATTCATTTTTAAATTTAAGCTGCAGGAGTAGTAGTCTTGAATGCCTTCAGGGGCTGGAGTGGATGACATTGGGGGTTTCAATTCAAGTATCAGACAAAATATCTAGTTAACAAATTTTAGTTATCAAATTAAGGCAAGGTCTCAACTAAAATTTTGTGATCCAGCTAAGGATTTCTCATTAATCCAAAAATTTAAGGTTGTTTTGGGGTCTTTGTTTAGGCTGTCGCAGGAGTACAAAAGCATAATAATTTTTTTAGACTGAGCCTAACAATTGAAAGAGTGGTGGTTCTTGAATGTTTTAGTAGAGCCTTAGAACATGACCTTTAACTAGATTGAATTGGCAACACGTACTGTTGGTACCAACGATTACACTTCTGGCTAGCATATCACAGATAACCATCGCCTTGAGCTACTCCATTATCAGTTTAAGAATTTATCACTTGACAACTTGGTCAACATAAACTTTCAGTAAAAAAGTGCATTTTCATAGGAAAAGGCTTACACTGCAGAAGCTACAGACTTCAAGTTGTTGAACACGAAATATTCGTATGTTCACAACCTAGGAATACAGTTTTGTCATCTGAGTACGTGTAGTTAACAGAAATCAAAATCTTTTCAGAATCGGTATTTGTTAAAGAGTAACAGTCATGTTTCTAAGATTCTACATGCTTAAGTCCGAAAATGCTCTCTTCATTGGTTCTTTTAAGTAGAAATCAAAATTGTCTAGACAATAAATTAAGTTCGCCTTTGATGTCTAAGAGTTCACTCTTCTTTCGAATAAGTAATTATTTTGGCCTCAGGCCATCAAACATAATAGACCCATAAACTCATTAGAAAATAATTAAGTATATGGAACTAACTTCTCCTACCTACCCAGAGAAGAGAGAAGATGAAGATATTCACAACATAATTAAACACTACTGCAGATTCTCCCTTTCACAGATTTCCTGATCATTTGATGAATCCAAGAAATGATTAAGGCACAAATATGTTATAGTATTAGATAAGATTTTCCTTCCACTCTACGAAAGTAACCCACATATAGCCATATATATATAAGAACTCGTTCGTGGGGATGATGGTCTTTAAATAAATGTGATATATAAATAATTATGCATGATAAAGCCCACGTCAATGTGTATATACTAATCACATGCAACGAATGGCAATATATCGCATGGTCATTCATGGGGAGCACACAAAATCACAGAGAATCAGAAAAGAGCCAAAAACAAAGGGAAAAGTAAAATAAGTGCAATATAAATTAATTAGGAAACCACATAAACAGTGTTTTTTGCATGATATGAGAGAGAGAGAGAGAGAGGGGGGAAGGGACTGTTCATTTACTCCAATAATAGCATCTGATATAACTAAGCGAGTTAAAATGATGTTTTAAGGCAAACCCAACTATTTCACCAACTTCTGCACTTCTACTGTTGAGAAATACTGCACAGATTAGGGTTTTGGATGTGGGTTTAGGGTTTTATGAGAGAAAGCAAAGTGCATATCCCCACACAGGCATGAAGAAGTTTTGATCACCTAAGGCTATTCAGCTTCTTTTTAGTAAAAGACACCACCTCTACTCGCAATTCAATCATATCCTGTTTCAATAATTGAGTAGTTGTTAATTGTTGATTTTTCTTTTCCATTTTTTTCTTTTTCCTTCCTGACGAGCTGAAGTTGTGGAATTTTTAGTTGGTGTTGATTAAAATTTTGGAAACACACGAAAGCAACCGCTCATCTTATGAGTAGCAGCATATATTAAAAGCAGACTTACCATATTCCTCAGAAGAAGCCAAAATCAAGTACTTGATGATTAAGCTGACTGCATCGAAGAATTAGCCCTTGCATCCTCTCTTGCCTTGATTTGAATCTTCTTCTTCTTTTTCTTCTTGTATGGAATCCCTCTTGCCTTAGCCTGACACTCCCTTACTTCCCTCAGATAAACCCGGATAGCTCCATTCCCAAAAGGGTTGGTCTCCTGCGATCCTCCATGCTCCTCATAAGCAGCTCGAAGGCGGCCGATCAAGGCATCAAGGCTGCCCCAAGCTTGCCTTAGAGGACAAGTGCAGGGAGCAGGAGGGTCAGGTTGTCCAAAGAACACACACCCATGAAGGTGAACCTTAGTCTTCCCGAACTGATCAAGATATCGCAGGAAATCAAGAACATGGTTGCAGTTACACTGGGATAAAGACACTGGGGGTCTCTGGTTCTTCAAGTACTGGCCAAAAGTGTTCCAGTCTCGCCTCTTCTGCGACTCATACCGGCTCAACGGAGCCGGTTGAGTCTGCTGCTGCTGCAGCTGCTGATGGTGATGTTGATGATGATCACCTCCCGATCGCGAGGACCCTTCTGCAGAATCTCTAGCCCTGTCACCTGACATGATTATGATCTTCCTTTTTCTTTTTCAAGAATTTATGGAGTAATTTTGACAGGAATTGAAAATGGAAAAAAAAGTAGGGGGCTAGCTAGCTAGCTACATAGAAGAGGGAAGAGAGGGGTAGGCAGAGGTAAAAGAAAAGAATTAGTGCAGTGCAGTGGGGAGAAAGATAAAAATCACATCTATGGGTCTACTGACGAGACATGGAATGGGGCCCTATTGAGGTGCCTTTGTTCCTCTTTTTCTTCCTCCTCTTGCCATTCTTTATTTCCTTTCTTCTTCTGTGACACTATTTGCACTAACCATATTTTAAAAATGTGATTACATTATATATATTGTTTTCTAATGCCATCATCAATACAATGATTACCATCATTTTCATTTGAATTATTTTGGTTTTTGCATTATGAACCATATCAAGCTGGCTAACTGTGTAACTAGTCGGTGCGCAAGTTGTCACTAATTAACCATAACTCACCCTGGCTAGCTAGCTAGCTAGCTTGACTCAGCTCAACTGGTATATTATAAGAAATATATTTATTTTATTTTTGGCTTTAAGGAGCTCCCATATAATTAAAATTTTATATCTTGTGAATTCATTCTTTTTCGTACTGATATTAATTAATATTTGACTAGGTGGTTAAATCAGATTCTAGAAGAATCATGTATTTTTGATCCTCAAAGATTTGGTCTGCAATATGTTAAACACCATTCATATGTCATCTCTATTCATCCCCCACTAACAAAGTAATGAGGACCAATAATACAGGACGGTATCTTAGTACAGTTTTGATGATGATCATGATTTCTTAGCCTAATAATGAATTAGAAATTCCTTAGTGGGTAAATTTTTCTATGGTTTGATGCAGTTGTCTCTTTCTTCCTTGTCAAAATTTTACTTGAGTAACCATGTAAAAAAAAACAGCTTAAATGAAAAACATCATGAATCATGTTTTGGAGTTAATTTTAAGGTCATTTCTTTGTCAGGGAGGGTTTTTGTGCATATGTGCACAAAATGACAAATATGTATGAACATCCATGCGTATGGCCACGAAAAGGATTATACATCTTCTCTATGTTTTAGACATTAAAAAACAATCACCTAAGCAATAGAATTCTATGCCAGTAGGTAGCACTACTTGCTTGTAATTGGTTAATTTGGGATACTATAAACTAAGAAATCAATATTTGAAAAGGATTGTTTTGGCATTTAAGAGCCACCGGTTGTGAATAATTTTCCGTTAGCAATAATGGATGTATACTGGATTCCAAATCCAATGCAGCGGTTCTCTTCTCGTTTTCTTTTTCTTTTTTCATTTTAGTTTCCTTTTATATTGTGAGAAAAAGGCAATTAAGAACTGTTTTTATTTTTATATTTTGAATCTCAAGATGTCATTAATGTAACTACGGAGTAAAAAAGAAAAAGATTTTAATGGGGAAATTAATCTATTACTACCTGTGATCTATCACTAGAGATTATATAAGGAGTAAGGAGTAGCTAGGAATTTTATTTGGTAAAGACCCAAGACGCAGCTACGTGTACGATCTAGATAAGTGTGTAAGATCTGAATGTAGAACCAACAGCCGCCAGTAAATAGCATGATAAAACAATCCTTTGTAAAAGTAATAAGCTTTGGGATGTTTAAGTTTCTTAGAATTGGAAATTGACAGTTTCGAATTGGGCTGCAAATTAACAAGGTGTATAGAGAGCCAAGTTTTGTTGACATAATCATAGTGGTCGTGGAGAAGAAGTGTTAATCACAAAAGGAGTTCATCAGTTAATTAAGCACAGTAAGATGGGCATCAGAAAAGACCATATACACCAATTGCTAGCTCTCAAAGGAGGATTTTTTGCTGCTTTCTTAAAGAAAAAGAAAAAAAAAAACATTTGTTAGCCTTTGTGCACTTTTCCATTTTTTTTTTAAGCTTTAGACAGACTAGTAAATTGAAACCACTGCCTATTGCCTGATTTGATTAAGGGTGTGGGTGTGACATAGAGACACAGAGACATGTGACCTTGGCTATTCCTTCCTCTGCATCTTTATCTGCTAAGAATAACAAGATACTCATTTAATACCTCTGCCTTTTTGCACGCACTAAATAGGGTTACATATCCCGGCTCCACAACTACGACCAAGGGCTCTTTTCTATTTATGTTACTACTAAGCTAGTGACAACAATGCTGCAAGTGCAGGTCAATGTGGACTAGGGTACTCTTCTTTGGCTAATTATACCATCTCTACATATGTTAGTAGCGGTAATTAATCTTTGTAACCTGTTTATGTACACTAGGCTAGGCTATTGGTTTTAAGTTTTGACCGATGTTATATATTCAATTATTATACATTTTTTTTTTAAAAAACTGATGGAGTTTGAAAAAAGGATGAACAAAACAAGGGAGTTTGACAATGGACTCCACCTGAGCTACTTTGGGTTAAATATGCTGGCCCAGATTCGTAAACTAAAAGTGTTTATATATATATATATATATATATATATATATATATATATATATATATATATATATATAATCTCATTGCGAAGGTCTTAAGGATCATTTTTTAACTTTTATGTTCTAAGACTCATCGGCGGCGGCGGAGGCGGCCCGGTGAAAGCATATTAATCATCTCTTTAGTCCTTAATGATGGAAAATCAATTTCTTGTATAATAATAGAAAATCAATTCCTTATGAGTTTCTTTATAGGCGAAGGTACTAAATATGAGAGGAGGAGGAAGCATCTCCTGTATCTCCTAGATTTGGACACATGAAAGGAGAGAAATAATTATTCAATGACACCATATTGATTTTGTAGCCAGCAAAGTTCTTTTTTTTTTTTTGAGAAATGAAATTAATAATATCAGTCAGTCATCTCTTAATCTATTTGCCCATTCCTTTTGTACAATCTGTCCTTCATCGGCTTCTTTTGGACTCTGATGCCTAAACAAGCTAGTCGTGGTAGGATTACTTTCCCATATCTAGGAAAAATAGATGAAAAGAATACTTTCCCTGTTGTGATTGTACAAACTGAAAATCAAGTTTTGAAAATACCAGACACTGAAAAGAAGCTTGATTTGATCCATATTTGAGAGACACCTTTGTGCGATATGGGTCCAACCCTCGTTGTAAGTCTATGGCGATCATAATAATTTCTTTGAGGACAGTTAGCTTTACATCTTTACTAGTAGTGTTTGGCCATTAGAGCTAAGATTGGCTCTTGGCGCTTCCCATGCTCTACTATAAGACCGGTTAATTGCGATCACTAGGAAAATAATTGAATTTTTGACATATTTATTACATAATTTATTAAGCTTTATTCATTTATACACTTAAATTTTTATTTTGTTCAATCATATATCCAAATTATTAAATTATGTTCAACTGTGTATTTTGAGTACCCACTCAGGTGACCGAGTGTGAGTCTCACACACATTTTTTTTAATGTGTCATATGTACAAATTACACAAATATTGCCTAGGATATTTAAAAAATACTATAAGTACAGATTATAGTTCAAGTACATCTAAATTGCAATATAGGGATGTAAGAGGAGAAGGCATATATGGGAAAAAAACTATGGGTGTATGTATCTATACAACCGTATTGAATTATGCCTCGATTGTTTCTATAAAGCAAGGACATGGGTTATTCAATAACGTGTGCGTGCATCGTTGCTTTATAAGCTCTTTGTTACTTTTTAAGGGAAATTGATAAAATTGGACTGCTTTTAATTATTTGTATTATGTTATAAATGGAGTGTTTGATATTGTGTAATATGAGATTGGAGATAAAGAGAAGGAAGAAGAAAATGGAGGAGATAAGGAGAAGGAGAAGGATTCGTTTTTATTTTCTAGCAAACTGGCATAAATATAGTACAATATAAAGTAGAGAAATATCTGGGTGGGTGTAACAACATTCATCACGTTTTACAATACTCCCCCTTGTATGCTGTTGTACTTTGGGTAGAATACGCTTTCTGGGATAACTGCCTCATTAAAAACCTTACCAAGAAAAACCCTGTGGGATAAAAACTTGGTGAAAGAAAAAAGAGTGCAGTGCGTATTCTACTCCCCCTCATTTTGGCCTTTCTTGATCTCTTGTTGTCGTTGCATGCCAATAATCCTCTTGTCAACTTCTGGTGATGTAGGCCTTGTTTGATCACTTTTGATACATCATTACTCCAACATCTTTATAATTTGTTGTTGGAGCATCTGTATTGTCCTCTTGCTTTTGTAGTCCCAATGATGCAACAATTTCATGTGTAAAGTTGTGGCAGATGTCCGGCTGTGCCTTTTGTGGATCAACTGGGGGATCGGCATCTGCAAGAACCAACTCTTCTTTCTTCGGGCTTACAGGATTAATATGACACCACATCTTTTATACCCCGAAGATAAGAGCAAATTCATATCTTGCCAATAGGCTTAAGTCAAAAGCTTCAGGTTTTACTTTCTTAGCAATATATATTGCACTTCAACAGGGTACTCCAAGACCAATCTAATAGCACGGTATTTGGAAGCTTCTTCGGGAGTTCCAATCATAAATAAGTTTATCCATACTCAAAATGATTTAAATTATGTAAAGATCAATTCAGTTCTATTTTGTAATTTCCCGGGAATTAGTTGCTTCAGGCAACTTAAATCCTTCAGGGATCTTCGTGTATATTTCACAACTTATGGATCCATAGTAGGCTGTAGAAGCATTCATTAGATGCATTTCTAATTCTTTTCATATAATGCCAGACTTATCAAAATAACTGCATCCACCACAGGGGAGTGTATTTCCTCATAATTATTATCAGGTCGCTTGGGTAAAATCTTGTGCTATAAAAACCGTGCTTTTATATCTCACTATCTTTTTGCGCAAATACCCTTTTTATGACCGATTAATTTTACACCATCTGGTGTACGGACTACAGGTCCGAAAAATTCTTCGCTCCACAAGCGAGTCGAACACAGCCTTAATTATATCTCTCTATATTTTGGCCAATAATTCTGCGCCTACATTCATCAATAGATGTTGGTTTATGATCCTCATAATATTTAGCGCTGTATAAAATAAATATTCCGTCGACGGTTATTTCACGTCGGTTCCATCTTATTCCTGACACTGTAATTGAGATCTCACCATATTCATTTATTTCAGGTACCTGAGTTACTTCTAGAACTTTATCAATTGTGTCAGAAAACATACCTCTTCTGGAGGACTTTTAATTCAAACCTCTACTGGAGGCCTTATTTCCTTACTGGGGCCATCTTATCTCTTTGCTCCTTTATTCTCTATCGAGAATTTCTTTTCTTTTAGAACCGAGTATAATCTACAGATTCATTTGCATACTTACATTGTTCTTCAGAAACATCAATCTAAACAGGAGCATTTGCAGCTGGTATATGGTCAAACTTAATTTAAATGTGTCTGGCAATTGCATATCAATTTTCCTGCAAATGAATCATCTTTTGAACTTCAGGTTCATACTAATTTATTCGAGGATCAAAAACTAGATATTGATAAATCATTTCAATAATCTTTTGATCCAGCTGCTTATTACCTCCCCCTGATGTTGGGTAAAACATCAAATTAATAAGCAAATCTTACAATAAACGAATCTCCAATCTCCTTTCATAGGTTTCAATAACTTTTGTAACTTATGGAGATTCATATCCAACGTAGATTCCCAATCTTCTTTAAGAGACCATTTCACAACCCTGTGGTGGAGCATAACTCCCCCTGAGCATAATATACTAAATAACCGATGGTCCGATGATAAGAGATACTAAGTATGTGATCATTAATCAATTAAATGGGAGGGGATCTTATAACATCATGTTGGCTTGATGCACTCAGGTATTGCTGCATATAAAATACCATTTTCTCAAAAAGTAATATTTCATCAATAGTCCTGCAATTAATTGTCAATGTTCCCCCAGATCTGTTTCGGTTTATTTTCAATATATACATTATCCATTGAAGAAATATACCAGCATTATCTAGACATGTAGTCTAGTAACATAAGTAGGGACATATACCTGCAAGTGGCTTAATTATTAAAATAGTGCGCACAATGCCAACTTGCATTACACAATAGACCATCTAGTCGATGCATCGTAAAAATTACCAAGATGGTTAACACTGCGGATTTATCAGTCCGCGTTTATATCCCTGAACTATTCTCAAACTTCCTGGTGATACTAGGCCATTCTCATCTTAGGAAGGCCGTATAATAACTTTCGCAGCAAACAATCTCATAGAAATTCATTGATTGTAAAACTTCTGATTTTTCAATGAATGATCCAAATAATTTTCGTGCATCATTATTGAACCGGGATGGCCCATCCGGTCATGCCAAATAATAAATCCATGAACCAACTTCAGGTTGGTGCCAGCTTCAGGCTGCGCAAGCTGTGTATCTAAACACTCAAAATTGCTAGCTCCAGGCTAGTGCATTCCAGCTTCTGGCTGGATATGTTAAGTTTCAATTACTCAACTGCTAGCTTCAGGCTGCAATACATGTGTCAATATTAGGCTTATTTCTGCCACTCATGTCGAAAAAGATCAGAATTATTGGATAATAATTAAAGTAGTGGGAAACTTTTCCAAAAGCAAAACCTCGAAGATTGAAAAAGCTTTGGAGTTTACTGACAAATAATGCAAAGTTTTTAATTATCGAAAAATCTTCTGGATCTTTTCGGAGACAGAAAAAGGGGTCACATTTGAAAAACTGACACCTAGCTGTCTAATCTCAGACTATAAGAAGGGGAGACGGTTGAGATAGGAAGGTGCAGAAAACTCAGAAAACTCAACAAGATAAGAAAAATGCCTTCCCCAGCTACTGTTTTCTTTGTTGAAGGTGCCTCTCTAGGAAGAAGGAATAGGTTAGCTTATAGCATGGTGAATGAGCAGCAAGAGGAATTACTGAATGATCTAGCGAAAATTCCTCGTTTAGTGTTTGTTGATGAACTTTATTCATCTAGGTTCTTTGTAACTCCTATGGAGGAAACATTCTTCCTAGAGGACCAAAGCAATCTAAGGGCTTTCTTTTATGGCTCGGCTAATTCTATTATGTTTTTCATATCTAATAGACTGGAGGATTTTCAGCTAGAGCCTTCATGTCAAATTTTAAATCAAAGCAGTTATTATCAAGTTTCAATGATGGCTCGGAGCGTCCCAAGGGTGACTGGGTTACCACCTACATGGCCTAAGGTACGACTTTTACTGTGGAATTGCAGGGGTGTAGCAAGAAGGTCTCAAGACTTTGTGCGTACCTTAAGGGATCTGAAGAATCAGTACAAGCCTAACATGATACTGATTACTGAGACTTTGTGGCAAGCAGGAGAGAATCATGGTGTGATTCCACTTCGTTTTCCTCTAACGAATCGGTTTGAGATACCAGGAGAAAACAACAGGGGTGGTATGTGGTTCTCCTGGAATGACAGTGTTAGGGTCAACATTAATGGTGAGGCTCAGAGTTTCAGGGTTAATGTTGAACCCAACAGATAGATTATTGTTTAAACATATGTATGAGAACCATTCTTCTTTGAATGTTCTCCAGTTATGTATCAGTTTATGCAATAATAATATGCATGTTTGCTTTGAGCCTTTTCCATTTATTATCTCATTTACGCCCACAGGCACAAATAATTATACTGTTTTATTCGCTTCAGGGAATAGATCAGAGTCAATTCATCGGGATCCATAATAATTCATTTTATTACTAGGGGTGTCTGTACTCTTCAAGAGTATATTCGTTCTAGATCATATTTAAAATATGCGTTCTTCAGGAACATATTCGGATTTATGCTCTTCTGGAGCGTGTTAATCTTTTTCTCATTTCGAGATGTCATAGTATGTATATGTTATATTGACGTCCACACATATAATTCTCCCCCTGTGGATGTCAATTTTGCATTGTCTTCGAGACTAATGCTTGAGGCATTATTCTATGAACAATTATAAAGTACTGAAAAGTAAATAAAATAAATTGCAATGCGTAATAATTTAAACTGAACATAAAATAAATTGAATATAAAATGAAGTGCTCCTTCAGGGTAAGCAAGTATAATATCCACCTTTTGGTGGTCATATAATTTCCATCTTCTGGTGGTAATAGTTTGTATTTTAGATTTTCCTTTGAAGGATCTTCAGGATCTTTTGAACAGTAAGACTTCCAGTCTTCGTTGTATTTTCTTTTATTGAGTCTGCTGGACTCTTATTTTTAGTCTTCTAGACTATTATCATATAAATGCATTTGAGCATTTAATGCCCATGATAAATTTCTTCTGAAAATTTTGCGGGCCTCAAATTCAAGTATCATAATCAAAAGACTTAATTAAAATAAATAAACATGGGCCTTTTATTAATTAGCCCAACGAAGAATTAAATAACCGAAAAATTAAAAACAATGGGCCTTACATAAATTAGCCCAATTAAAATAAATGACTAAAAATTAAATGCACTGGGCCTTTTATAAATTAGCCCAATAAAAATTAAATTATCGCAAAGTAAATACGATGGGCCTTATACGAGCCCAATAAAATCGTAAAGAAATTAAAACAAGAAATTGAATACAATGGGCCTAATATGAGGCCAAGCTTAAATGAAAAACAATAAAATAAATACAATAGCCTTCCGGGCTTGACGGGAAAAATCCAAGGTATCGAATTCCGGCCAAACACTTCTGGGCTTGTCGGGAAAATCTCGAGACGTCGGATTCCGGTCAAACACTTTTGGTTTTGCCGGATTCCGGCCGAAACACTGTTCACGTTCGCCGGATTTCGGCCAAAATCACTGTTCACCGTGCAGGAAAATTAAATGCTATGGGTCTTTTAATAGCCCAATCGGAATAAAAAAACAGAAAATATGCTTACTCGATAAATCTTTCAGCAATAACATATATAATATATCATACTAGTATCCGGTTACTATTCCGGTATATATATACTTTTTAATTTCGTTTTTCTCAAATTTTTTTCAATATATATTTTTTTTAGTTTTTTTTCTTTTTTTTCTTCTTCGTTTTTTTTTTTTTGCACTAGGCCAGAAAAACCAGCCCTGAATAGTTCCCGGCCCAGGACCAGGCCACGGCCCAGAACCAGCCCCAGCCCAAGGCCACAAAGGGCTAGCCCAGCACCAACGGGTCATAACATATCCGCCCGTGGCCCTTACAGGTCGCCTTCCACCCTTAAACGGGTCGGCTTGCAGACGGCGGCGAGAGGCGGGCGGTGGACCAGTTGACGCGGAGGAGATGGGCTGGGGGGTGGTGTGAGGTTGGCGAGTGGCGCGGTGGCATTGCTGGCGGCTGCAAGCGAGCTCTTCGCCGGGTTGACATGCATGGAGGAGCCGGCGGTGCGCGGTTGTCAGGCTTCGGCATGGTGGCGCGGTGAGCGGCGATGGGCCAGCACGTCGTGTGCGGCCGTCTGGGTGGTGGTGCGACGCCGATGGGGGCCGGACGAGGCGCGGCAGACGCGTGTGAGCGGTGACAGACCCGTTTGGGTCTTTTGGGTTGCCGGGCTGCCGTCGGGTCTTCCTCTCCTGGCAGCGCGTCCGGCGGCGGGAGGTAGCGGGGAAGTCGGCGGCGAGATGGCGACGGCGAGAGGAGGGCCGTGGTAGTGGCGGTGACGCGAGAAACGGCACGGATCCGTTCGCCATGAACAGTAACTTGAGGGAGCAAACAAGGTGATAATACTGTTCCTCTCCCTTCTCCTTTCTTTCGATTTTTTTTTCTTTCTTGCGTGTATTTTCTTTTCTTTGGGTAGAGCAAATCGTTGCTGATAACGTGTTATAAATGGAGTGTTTGATATTGTGTAATATGAGATTGGAGATGAAGAGAAGGAAGAAGAAAATGGAGCAGATAAGGAGAAGGAGAAGGATTCGTTTTTATTTTCTAGCAAACTGGCATAAATACAGTACAATGTAAAGTAGAGAAATATCTGGGTGGGTGTAACAACATTCATCACGTTTTACAACATATTAAGCATTTGATGTTTTTTTTTTGTTTTTATGAGAAGCATTCGATGTTTGGTGGTAGCGTATGATTGTCGTTAAATAAGATTGGCGTGGAAATTGGCTAAAGTATGAAGATAAGATCCAAATCATGTCGTACATGACAAAAGATTTGGGGGCTACTTTTTTTTGGAAGACATGAATCGAGGCAGGAAATACCATGGATTTGACGGCCACGCTATTATGAACAACTTATATTTCCATCTTGAAACTTTAAAAGGAGCAAACTTTGTCGTAATTCTTATATGGGAAAAACAAGATTCCAAAATCAATGTACTAAGTTTTTACAAGGGTCTTTGGCAATTGTGATCAATAAAACGAGTGACACATTATTCAAGTAAGACAAGCAAAAGAATGTGCCTACAAGTTTTTTTTGAGAGCAAAAAAATGTGCCTACAAGTTGGTCCAACCTCAGTGGAGTTAATGAAGCTAATGCTCCGCCTGTTTAACAGTGATTTCGTTCTTGTACCAAACTCAGGCCAAGTTAAAATAGGCTTAGCTAGCCTAAAAAGTTTCCTACTTAGGTGATTAGCCTATATAGCCTAATTACCGGAAGAGATATGTTGCACGCTTTATTCATTCATGAGATGAACAATATTTTTTTTTCTTTTATAATGAAACAAGAGGGTTCTAGTCCTCGTGTACTTAGAAAATTACTGAGACTCACCTACTATATTTAGGTGTCCGACCCAAGTTGACTCCGGATTAGTCAGGGCAAACTTTCGAATACTAGATGGGAAACCAAAAAAAAGTGTTAGTAAGTAACTCTACAACTTGGTGTTCAATGTTTATCAATTTTTTCGAAACATCAAAATGGTGTTTCTGATCTTAAATTATTCCTATTTCGAATATATCAATTTTTATTATATATTTTTTATGCTAATGTTAATTACTTTATTACATTATAAATTTGCTCTTAATTTTGTATATAGACGAATGAAAAAAAATTGTTTTCAACCAAATATAGAAAAAAAAATTCTAAAGAATTATTCTCCCAAGAGTCACTTTTCCCAAGGATTCCAAATAGAAAATTATTCTTAATATCAAACAACGCCAAAAACTAAACAATTGAAACAAAAAAAAAATCATTGACCGAGAGAGGGATCGGGTACAAAAAAGTATGACGCTCCCAAACTACACATTGATCTCAAAAGATAGGGGATACTCTTTTTGTGGGACTCTATATATATCTGCCTGTATTTAATTTTATCTTTTCCTTTGCTTTGTTATTTTCAAGGTTTTGAAAACTGGACCGGGCAGCGAACCGGCGAAGGTAGTCGATCAATAAAACCGGGGTTCAACCATTTTCCTATTTTTACATTTAAAGGCTGAAAAACAAAATAAAAAAAAATAACAACCTTCTTAAAAAAAAATAAATTGATCCAACCGACTGCCAACCGGAATAACCGGGCAAAAACCTTAAAAAACCGGCCGGTTGCCCAAAAAACCTTAAAAACCGGCCGGTTCAAAGCGGTTATATAACCAAGGGGTTTTTTCCAGTGAATCGGATCGGAGCTTTGCTAAAAAGGCAGTTGAACCCGGTTAACCGGTCGAACCGGTCCGGTTTTGATAACCTTGGTTATTTTCACAACTCTCTTATTCCCGGCAGACCATGCACCAGCAAATTCAAATCCCTTGAAAACGCTCCATTTAAGAATATATATATATTCTCTACTAAATTTCACGTGTGATAATCAAGTATATTGTCCACCAAAGACATTTAATTTATTTAACCGTTTTTTTTCGTAATTAATGACTCCAACCGAAGATCACGATATTCAACACTCGTAGGCCCGATTTGTTGAAAAAGTGAGTTATGACATTGTAACCACTAGCAATCGCTTATTAAGATGATAGGACCTCGAATCTTTTTCGCCCCATAAGTAAAGAAATTGAATTTTTCCATTCCAAGATCCCCTCCATTCGTGGGAGCTTGCTAGTAACTCTATTCCAATCACAAGATGTTTTGTATTATTCATAGACAGTAAAAATGCAAAACACAAGCAAATTAAAGTCATGTTAGCTTGTTACTTTTACAGAGATGATTGGAATTTCATATATTCACTCACCTAATTTATGTTATGCTTGTTCTTCCACCGGATGTTAAGGCTAAGAACATCATTGGCATCAAGATTTTGCGCTCTTATTGTCAGCAATCAAAACTATATATATATATATATACACACACACATAGGGACACATGCATGAGTAAAATATATTAGACACATCCACAATTATGTCGAGAACTTTTGGTGTGGACATTTTGATATAAATTCAATCACAGACACGCGGGCAGCGGGACCATATGTCTTCTGCATGCAAGAATTAAAGCATATATCACTGTGGCGCAGGTATCACTATTTTGGTCCTTAAGGGCTAAGAGTTGCAAAGAACCAAAAAGAAGAAGAGTTACTAGATGTTTCACTGTTTTGTTTTTCTTTTGATATAATTGTTTTCACTGTTTTGTTGATGGGGACCTTCACCTATTGCTTGTTGCAGGTTGCCATTGTAGAGCAATTCTCGTACGTACTCTTCTTTCCTTGCAAATTGCATAAGTTTGTCGGATTGAAATATTCCTCTTTCAATTACATGGAGCCCCGATGTTGGTCACTTGTGCAAGTTATAGATGCTGTGGGTGTTGTTGTTTTTCTGGGTTAACAATTAACTGTGTCACCACACTGAATCATTTTTTCCCTTTTCCTCTTGGTATCCGATACAACTTTTAAAATGCATTAAAGAGAGTAATTCAGAATTGGGTATTATAAGACTTAATATTGAGGTGGCCCTTAATTCAAACATAAAAAGCTCCATCAAGTAAATATTAAACATATATAAAACCTTAGTTCAATCTCATTATATCACTTAACTGAATAGTTTACTTTACTAAATCTATTTTTCAAAAATGGCACTTTTTTTAACTTTAACAAAAGATTTCCCTTTTAAGAAGCACCAGCTAATTAAAGACCCTTTTGTTTTCTCGAAAGACCTCACCTTAAGCTAACACTATTCCAAAATTAATTATTATATTAACCATTCTGCATACGTACGTACCTTAGTATATAGTATTTCACATAAGATAGATTCTCACATAATTATATATATATGCATAAATTCATTCCGTATTGTTAATTAATTTTAAAAAGGTAAAACAACAATATTACAAGCAATAAAAATTCTTACCAAATTCTCTAGCAGATGGTGTCCACATCGCATGTGAATCTTCATATTTTAAAGTATATATAAGAGCACATTTATCGTGATTAATGTGTGGCACAAATGTTAGTATATCTGAGAACTTTAATTAGCAGGAAACCTGGATGCCTCTAGCACTATCTGATACAAATTGCGCATTATTGAGCCACTATTTAACCAGCTGGAAAGCAAAATTGTGAGTCCAACTTCTTGATTTTCAAAATCATGTTCATAAAACAAGCTAACATTTTATTCATAATCTTCCAAGATTAATTTGTCTTGATATCCCAAATGTTAATGTGTTTGCCAATCTCCCCCCCTTTCCCTCTTCCCCAAGCCATATATATCTCATTTTGCTCTATAAGTAGGGCAGCGAAAGAGGACCTACATGATTCTTTACATAATGTCTATGTCGTACCATACAATAATTTAAGCACTGCCATGTCTTTTTCAAATGTTAATGATGTCATGAAATCATGATATTGTGTTGCAGATTGTGTTGCCATTCTTGCCGGACTTTTCTATGGTAAAACCGGATCCATTTGTGCAGCAAATTTCTTCTTTTTCCTTTTCTTCTTCCTCTTTATTTTTTTCGGTACTAGTGCTCCACCTCCACCCATTTTATAATAGTGGACTGATTCTGTTTTATGCTCCACGTTAATCTCCCAACCCTCCACAATCTAAGTGCAAGGGTCTATGATTAATTATGAATTTATATTCGAGCATTTGTGCAAAATAATGGACACTACTTATCCTGATTATATGCTTTGGTCAAAAGAGTTTACTCCAACCTAGAGGCCTAATCAAAATTTTCCTTTATATATATGCATTAAGTTAAGAAGATTAATGCACTATGATTGGTTCGGGATGTGACAATACATCTTTGGTTCATTTCCCTTTTGTGAAACACATTTTTGGCCCCTTGGACAAAGACTGATGTTTCATTCGCAACCCTTTCTTTTTTCCTTTTGTAAGTAGCAAATTCCAATTCATTGCAAAAGAAACTTTACCACATGAGGTCGTCGTAGCCCACGAGTAGTTGTTGTGCGTGGAAAGAAAGACATTGTTACTTACGCAGTCTACTTGAGTACGAGCTGCAATTTGTATTGACATGACATGTTATCCTGAAAATTCATGACATTTATATGCAATTCTTCAAACAAATTCCAGCATCTTCTCTCAAAAACATCAAAGTGTCAAAGGCCATCTGGAGTTTTGCGCCATTATTCCACATAAGCTAAAGGTGATTTTTCCTTTTTTCTTTGTTTGGAAAAAAAAAAATTAGAGTGAGTGAAGATTTCCACAATCTAGGGTCAATGAGGTAAAAAAGTTTGGTTGATTCAAAGGTAGTTAGGAAACATAACCCAATACCTTAACCCTATCAGCCTTCTTATCATTACAAAAGTATCAATAAACTACAGGCCATAGTAATTAACAAGGTTTCTTTTGAAAAGGCAGACTCAATATTCAACCTTAAAAGTGCTATGTCAATATCTACCCCTAAAAAAAACTTGAAAAATTATATATGTAATGTCACTCTCAAACTTTTTTTTTTTGAACGGTATCACTCTCAAACTTTTGTTAAATATTGATGCCTCTGTTGCATTGTTATTTCACTTTCATACGTTCTAGATCGATCATCTTGATTCGATATGCAAAATCTTTTACGAGAAATAAAAAATTAAACTTGATTCCAATAAAATATAAACTAGAGGATATGTATTGACATTATCAATACTGATCATCTGTACCAAACGGGCCACAGCCCACTTTTAGATGCTAATAGAAAGACCAACCAATCCACCATCGATGATGTTTGTTTGAGTGCTTTCCTACTCAACAATACATGCAAAGTGGATTTGCCTGTCCATATTTTGGTGTTCCCACAGCGTAGGAAATGACAACTCAAGAAGAGGGTTCCTTTTTTTTCTTTTTATCTTTTATTTTTGGTAAATTAAATGTCCATTCCTTCAGAATAGTGTTCATGTAGCCCAATGGGCTAGACTGTTTCTTCGTGAGATTCATTATTATTGTGAGATCAGAAAACCACCCTGCACCCTCTTCAACACTGGCCCAACCCAAGTGGCTTAAATTGAAATAGTTATGCCTTCTATCTTTTTTATGCAATTCTGTTTTGTTTCATTCTTCTTTTTTTTTTTTATCTGAAGGGGGGCTGATCTTATTAATTCATGTTGGGAACAGATCTTTGGACCGTAGTCCCAATTTCATCAGCAAAAAGCAAAGACAAGCAACCATCTGGTGGTTGTAAAATGAGCAACCCAAGGGGAACAGAAAAAGCAAAATGAGCTAGCCAATCCGCAACACGATTGGCCTCACGATACACATGTTTTGTTTCATTCTTTGTAATTATGAACCCATTGAATTTTGAGACATTATATGGATGAAGTTCGTCGGCAGGAATAATAATTGGCCCCGCCGTCAAGCCGCTGATCCAATTGCAGTAATTTTAGAACTTTTGTTAGAACATGATTCACACATTATAATTTTTATAGCAAAATTTTTGTGTAGAATGATGAGCATGTTCCAGTCAATGGAAGAAACAGTTATGCATTATGAAAAGAACCTCGTATGTACACGTGATTTGTCACATCCGTCTTTCCTATACTTTCAATATATATATTATGCACATGTAAAACGCAATAAAACAAGAATCAAAATCAAATAAAGTTGACAAAGGAAACTGAAAACATGGATTTTATTTGAGACGTACATTATACCTAGCACAATTCAACTTTTATTCATCACTATATTTCCAATATTTTAATTTCAAATTCCAGCTCTTCTTTCTCCATGATTAATTACCAAGCTTACTTGGAAATCTTGATGTAGCCAACATGGGAAGGATTAGAGACCTTGACCAAAGTTCCAAGTACAGGAGCCAACAAGCACTTAGAAGACTCTTCCTTATAAAAGTATCCCAAACACCCACAATCCTTGTTACACTTCTCCCTACAATCAACCAGCTTCATGGGTCCATCTCCTTCATTGTAGCCATTCAAGAAATGTTCAACACCCACCACTTTGTAGTAATCCACATTGGCTCCGCCACCCTTGCACGGCGGCATCACCGGTGGCGCACAGCTCTTGCTCCACCCCAACAAACCCTGTGGCCTTGGACAAGCTACACATTGGTTATCCTCACAAACTCCTAGCGAACCGCACCTTTGTGGCAACTTGCACTCACTTTCCCATTCTTCCCCGTCAAAGAGTGTGTAAGTGGCCCCCCATGCCCCCCAATCCACATTCTCATCATAAGTGTGGATTCTCAAGTTACCATCGGATTCCACACGTAGCATGGAGTACGTGCTATTATATTTAGGCCTTGTCAAAAGGGAAGTACCAAAGCTAGAAGAATTGATCATAGTGTAACTAAACCCTAGCTCAAAAGCATAGGCCTCTTCTGTCTCGGGCTTGCAATAAAAAAGAAGATGGTCCAAGGAGCCTTGTCCATTACCAAACTCATCGGACCTGTAATAAAGCAAAGGTTTCGGTGAACTATTGATCTTATAGTACAAAACCCAATACCTTTGCTCCATTACTAGGCTGTAAGGCCCATCTGAGCCATCAACAGCAGACACACGACTAACTATCTTATTTGGGCCATTGATTCTCAAGCTTTGACCCACCAAGAGTGTGTCTGTGGGGTGATCAAAACTCTGCCAAATATAACCTCCCTTCTTATCAACCAAAACCAAATTACCGTTGTTAAGTAAATCTAAACCCACCACACCCTTATTGGCAGTGCCAGTTTGCCATGCCACAACACCATTAGCATCAGCCAGTACTAAGTTGCCATCCTTCCCGAAGGTTAATGTTGCATTCTCCCGGACCGGGCTGCCGCGGTTGGCGTCCCAGACCCAACGCATGATGGACTCGGACCGGTGGTGGCCCATACGGAGGCCCAGAGTATAAGCATTTGGGGTGGTGTTATAGAAGCATAGCTGGAAGGGAAATGTATAAATAGGCAAGACACGGTAGTTTGCTAGGTATTCAACGGTGTATTCACCAAATTCGCCTTGGTTTATGTATTTGAAAGTTTTGGAGGGTGGAACAGTGGCGTGGGTTACATGGAAGCAGATGGTGAGAAGGAAAGTGAAGAAAGGTAATGAAAATGAATACAAAGGAAGATACATTTTTCTAACTTGCTTGTGCGAGTTCTTGTGCATGTTATAGTTGGGTGCATTAATGCATATATAGGATAAGTGTACGTTGAATTCCAAGGCAATTTCCTCTTCCAGTGGGCGATGACAAGAACGGCTGTTTTTGTATATATAACAAGTTAACAACACGGAATCCACTTTAAACAAGCAAAACTTTGGGTGTCAAAACCATTGACTTGCCAAGTTGCATATTATAGTTCAAGAGATTGGCAACTGGGTTGCATAACAAGACTGGAGTGGATCACATCTCATGGTTTGTGAGTTGACAAGGAAGTATTTGTACACATTCTCTAATTCAAAATGGATTGTTTGGGGTCACATCCTAGCATCTTCCTCTTGATTTATACAATCTAGAGGGTCCTAATCTAGCTGTTTCCAATCAATGAATCAAACAAACAAGTGTTCAGTACGTATGGAATTAAGTCTTAAGCTTATCTGATTAACTAAGTCCAATAAATTAAGTTGCTGGGGTACTGTGTGGGCACAAAATCAAAGTTTCAGTGCATAATCAGAATTTTTGACCAACTAGGCACGATATCATCATGATCCATACGGTTATGCTTTTTATTCTAGTTTAAAGTTTTGTCAATGGAAGGAGCGTATTATTAGTTGGTTGATCCATAGAGGTCCATCATCCGTGGCCTACACCTGCAAGCAAAGGATAAAACTTGTCAGAAAACAAAAGCACTGGGGTCATTAATACTGCTTAAAGTTTAATTCAGTGTTTAAATTTGTTTGCCAGTTTCAGCATAAATAGTGCATGGACCTCCTGTCCAAAATATTTTCCCACCTAAGCAAATAGATCATAAAAAAAGGGCAAGATGTGAACTTAACATTGTATAGGATATTGCTTGTTGTCGGCTTCACCTTCTTCTTTGGATAGTAGTTGCTTCTTTTATTTATGTCAATTTGGACAAATTTTTAACCAGATTTATTAATAGGGACCAGTTTCTTACTCGTTTTTTTCCTTCATAATAATCATTCCCTTTTCTCTGGTCTTTACTTATTGCTTCCTTTCATGACAATTAGTAGCTATGGCAAAAGTAGAATACAGACACGAAGCAACGGGCCAGATAATAGAAACAAACAGCAGAAGAAACCAGACCCTGAACCAAAGTCTAAGGCCCATGTTCAGAAAAAGATGCGGTCCCAGGCCTGACATACATTATTTATTGCCCAGATATAATTGATAACTGGGCCCTGGTAATGGATCATTGCAGACTTGACTGATTTTCTGTAACAATATGGATGGATAGTGGTGGCTATTAAGAAAACTTTTAAGAACTAAATCCATTACATAGGGTAATGAGGATAAACTCCTGAACTCCAGTCTCCAGCTGCCCTCTTTACAAGAGAGAATAGACGAAGCTGCACTAAAGTCACAGAGGAATGTAAGTATTTACAGCCTTTCCCCAGAAATAATGCTTTGGAAAGTTCTCCAATGAAGTTAAAATGTCCATAACACCTGGACTGTTTTGTGATCTCCATGCATCAGCGGAGTAGGAAAGGACAAAAAGATGTATTCTGAGTTTTTTCGAATAGATTTCTTTTTCTTCTTTTGGTTAGTGAAAAAGGAATAAAAAAGAAATAGTGGGTATGAACTGTTACTTCAGATCAAAATGTTTTGGATTTATCCTTTTGATTGTATGTATCTCAAAAGATGCATGGTTGGTTCTTATACCCAAATGAAGGAGTGACTGTTTGTTTGTCTTTTTATTTATTTACATTGGATTGTACTATGTGGATCATTTGGAATCATCACAGCTAATCTTTCACTGTAAAGCTAAGCCAGTGAGGCCATGGTAGTTGATGAGAATCCAGGACTAGCTCACGAGTGCAAGAGCCTATATGTTTAATTGGCCCCATAATTAGACAAGTTCGCTGCAGAAATTGGCCCCGACAATAAAAGAGGAATCTGTTGGAAATAATTGGATGAAGATGAGAAGAAGAAGATGAAAGGAAGGATGCGGTGAGGAGGAAGGAAATGCAGTGAGGAACAAGACTAAGCTCATTATCTGCTCACACGCTTTTTCATTCCAATAAAACCCAGTATTTACACATAATAAATAGGCTGAGGGGTACAGGAGATGGTAGGTGTAATTTGTCCACTAATGACATCCAATAAAGACCACGTTTTTATAACACTCCCCCTTGGATGTCATTGTGTGTTGGGCAGTATACGCTTTTGGGGAAAAAACTGCCTCATTAAAAACCTTACCAAGAAAAACCCTGTGGGATAAAAACTTGGTGAAGGGAAAAAGAGTGCAGTGCGTATACTACTCCCCCTCATTTTGGCCTCTCTTGATGTCGTTGCATGCCAATAATCCTCTTGTCAACTTCTGGTGATGTGTGCCTTGTCTGATCACTTTTGATACATCATTACTCTAATTGGGCTGTGTAGGTATCATTATCTTCATAATTTGGTTGTTGGAGCATTTGTCTTGCCCTCTTGCTTTTTGTAGTCACAATGATGCAACAATTTCATGTGTAAAATTATGGCAGATGTCCGGCTGTGCCTTTTGTGGATCAAGTGTGGGATCGGCATTTGCATGAACCAACTCTTCTTTCTTCATGCTTACAGGATTATCATGACACCACATCTTTTATACCCCGAAGATAAGAGCAAATTCATATCTTGCTAAAAAGCTTCAGGCTTTATTTTCTTAACAATACATATTGCACTTCAACAGGGTACTCCAGGACCAATCTAGTAGCACGGTATTTGGAAGCTTCTTCGGGAGTTCCAATCATAAATAAGTTTATCCATACTCAAAATGATTTAAATTATGTAAAGATCAATTCAGTTCTATTTTGTAATTTTCCAGGAATCAGTTGCTTCAGGCAACTTCGATCCTTCAGGGATCTTCATGTATATATCATGACTTATGGATCCATATTAATAAATAGGCTGTAATAGCATTCACAAGATGCATTTCAAATTCTTTTCATATTATGCCAGACTTATCAAAAATAATAACATCCACCACAGGGGAGTTTATCTCCTCACAATCAGGTTGTTTGGGTGAAACCTTGTGCAACCGTGCTTTATATTCAATTTTTTTTTCTTTCCGCACAAATACCCTTTTTCCGACCAATTAATTTTACACCATCTAGTGTACGGACTACAGGTCCAAAAATTACTCGCTCCACATGCGAGTCCAACACAACCTTTAATCATATTTCAAATATCTTGGCCAATCATACTCTGCCTACATTTACCAGTAGACGTAGGTTCATGATCCTCATTCTATTTAGCGCTATGTAAAATAAATAAAAATTAGATTCCGTCGACGGTTATTTCATGTCGGTTCCATCTTATTTCTGACACTGTAATTGAGATCTCATCATGCTCATTTATTTTAGGTACCTGAGTTACTTCTGGAAATTTATCAATTGTGTCAGAGAATCAACCTCTTCTGGAGGACTTTTGATTCAAACCTCTACTGGAGGCCTTATTTCCTTACTTGGGCTATCTTATCACTTTGCTCCTTTTTCTCTATCGTGAATTTCTTTCTTATGGAACCGAGCATATTATATGGATTCATTTGCATACTTATATTGTTCTTTAGGAACATCAATTGAAACAGGAGCATTTGCAGCTGGTATATGGTCACACTTAATTTAAATGTGTCTGGCAATTGCATATCAATTTTCTTGCAAATGAATCATCTTCTTTTGAACTTCAGGTTCACATTAATTTATATGAGGATCAACATTCATATATATTATGCATTTCAACGAACTTGATCCAGCTGCTTCTTTCTCCCCCTGATGTTGGGTATACACACATATCAAATTATCAATAAGCAAATCTTGCTATAAATGAATCTCCATTCTTTTAGTCAATAGTCTCAATAATGTTGTGATTTGATGGAGATTACCCAACATCTATTCCCAACCTTCTTTAAGGACCAGATTAGCTATGCTGTGATGGAGCATAATATATTGTACAACCAACGGTCCGAAGATGGGAGATATTTTGTGACCAAGAACCAATGGGGAGATCTTATGATCTTATAATATCTTATTGGCTTGATGCACATTTACTGCTTATAAAATACCATAGTCATATTTCATCAATGGTCCTGCAATCAATTGTCAATATGGCCCAGATCACTTTGGGTTTATTTCCATTGATATACATTCTCCATTGAAGAAACATACCGGCATTATCTAGACATATAGTCTAATAACATGAGTAGGGGTATGCACTCGCAAGTGGCTTAATCATTAGAACAAGTGCGCACAATGCCAACTTGCGTCACACAATAGACCATCTAGTCGATGCATCGTAAAAATTACCTAGATGGTTAACACCGCAGATTTATCAGTCCGCGTTTATGTCCCTGAACTATTCTCAAACTTGCTGGTGATACAAGGCCATTCTCATCTTAGGAAGGTCGTATAATAACTTTCGCAGCAAACAAACATATGGAAATTTATTGATTGTAAAAACTTCTGGTTTTTCAATCAATGACCAAAACAAATTTTGTGCATCACAATTGATCCGGAATAGCCCAACCGGTCATGCCAAATAATAAATCCATGAACCAACTTCAAGTTGGTGCCAGCTTCAGGCTGCGCAAGCTGTGTATTTAAACACTTAAAATTACTAGCTCCAGGCTAGTGCATTTCCAGCTTTTGGCTGGATCTGTTAAGTTTCAATTACTCAACTGCTAGCTTCAGGCTGCAATACAAGTGTCAGTATTAGGCTTATTCCTGCCACTTATGTCGGAAAAAATCAGAATTATTGGACAATAATTAAAGTGTTGGCAGACATTTCCAAAAGCAAATCCTCGAGGATTGTAAAGATTTAGAATTTTCTGAATAATAATATAATCCACCGAAAAAATCTTCTGGTTCATTTCGGGAACACCTGGCTATCTATGCTCAGGCTATAAAATGAGGGAAGGATTACATGGGAAGATACAGGAAAAACTTCATAGATATAGAAAAATTCATCAGAGCAAAGAAACAGAAAACTCAACCAAGACAAAAATGCCTTCCCCAGCTACTGTTTTCTTTGTTGAGGGCGCCTCACTAGGCAGAAGAAATAGATTGGCCTATAGCATGGTAAATGAACAACAAGAGGAACTGCCTAATGATCTGGCGAGAATTCCTCGTTTAGTGTTTGNAGGAACTGCCTAATGATCTGGCGAGAATTCCTCGTTTAGTGTTTGTAGATGAGCTATACTCGTCTAGGTTCTTTGTGACTCCAATGGAAGAGACTTTCTTCCTGGAGGACCAAGGCAATCTCAGGACAAATTTTTATGGCTCAGCTAACTCTATAATGTTTTTCATATCTGCTAGGATGCAGGAATTTCAGCTAGAGCCATCATGTCAAATTTTAAATCAAAGCAGTTATTATCAGGTTTCCATGATGGCTCGGAGTGTCCCAAGGGTGACTGGGTTACCACCTACATGGCCTAAGGTACGACTTTTATTGTGGAATTGCAGGGGTATAGCAAGAAGGTCTCAAGACTTTGTGCGTACCTTAAGGGATCTGAAGAATCAGTACAAGCCTAACATGGTACTGATTATCGAGACTTTGTGGCAAGCAGGAGAGAATCATGGTATGATTCCACTTCGTTTTCCTCCAACGAATCGGTTTGAGATACCTGGAGAAAACAACAGGGGTGGTATGTGGTTCTCCTGGAACGACAGTGTTAGGGTCAACATTAATGGTGAGGCTCAGAGTTTCAGGGTTAATGTTGAACCCAACAGATAGATTACTTGTTTAAGCATATGTATGAGAACCATTCTTCTTTGAATATTCTCCAGTTATGGATCTGTTTTGCAATAATAATATGCATGTTTACTTTGAGCCTTTTCCATTTATTATCTCATTTACGCCCACAGACACAAATAATTATATTGTCTTATTCGCTTCAAGGAATAAATCTGAGGCAATTCATTAGGGATCAAATAATTCATTTTATTACTGGGGGTGTCTGTACTCGCGTAAATATACGATCTTCTAGATCATATTAAAACATGCGTTCTTCAGGAACATATTCGAATTTATGCTCTTCTGGAGCGTGTTAATCATTTTTCATTTCGAAATGTCATAATATGTTATATTGACATCCACACACATATAATTCTCCCCTTGTGGATGTCAATTTTGCATTGTCTTCAAGACTAATGATTCAGGCATTATTCTAAGAAACAAATATAAAGTACTGAAAAGTAAATAAAATAAATTGTAATGCGAATTAATTTAAACTGAACATAAAATAAATTTAAGATAAAATAAATTGCTCCTTCAGGGTAAGCAAGTATATTATCCACTTTCTGGTGGTCATACCATCTTCTGGTGGTAATAGTTTTTATTTTCGATTTTCCTTGAATGATCTTCAGGATCTTTTGGACGGTAAAACTTCCAGTCTTCGTTGTATTTTTTCTTTTCCCGAGTCTTCTGGACTTTTACATTTAGTCTTTCGAACTATTCTCATTTAAATGCATTTTCGCATTTAATGCCCATTATAAATTTCTTCCGGAAAATTTTATGGGCTTCAAATTCAAATAACACAATGGGATATATAAATGCTTAATTAAAATAAACAAGCAAGGCGCCTTATGTTAATTACCCCAAGTAAAGTAAATGGCAGGAAATTAAAATAATGGGCCTAGTCCGAGCCCATAAGTAAAATTAAAGACGAGAAAATTAAATACAATGGGCCCTACTATAGCCCAATTAAAAATAAATGGCTGGAAATTAAATGCAATGGGCCTTTTATTAAGTAGCCCAATAAAAATTAAATTACTGAAAATTAAATGTGATGGGCCTTACACGAGCCCAATTAAAAAGTAAAGAAATAGGCGGCTTGGCCGGCCATTAAATGAATAATGGGCCTTTTTAATAGCCCAATCGGAATTTAAATAAAAACAGAAAATATGCTTACTCGATAAATCTTTCAGCAATAACATATATAATACGCTTATATGATAGAGGCGGCTTAGCCGGCCAATAAATAAAAATATAATAAATATAACGGCCATCCGGGCTTATATAACGGTCTTCCGGGCTTTGCCGGGAAAAATTCGAGGCATCAAATTCCGGCCAAAATCACTATTCACGGTTGCCGGAAATCACTATTCACCGTGCCGGATTATTTTACCGAGGCATCAAATTCCGGCCAAACACTTCTGGGTTTGCCGGATTCCGACCAAAATCATTATTCACGGTCGCCGAAAAATACTATTCACATGGCCAAAATTACTGTTCACAAGCCCGGATATTACTATTCATCGTCGGATTCCGGCCAAACACTATTCATAGGCCAAAAACTAATTTTCGGGACTCACCGTGAGCTCACCATACATTTAATCATCCAAGATCAACATTAATTAAACATTCAATCACAATAACATCATTAATTAAACAATAATACATTCGTCTAGGACAAAATTTAAAATGTTAATAATTAAAGGACTAAAATGTAAAGGCTTACCTGCATAAAAGAGAACTCCAGGGACTAAAGTGTAAATCCGAGTTTTGGTACATTTCCCCCTTTTTTTTCTTTTTTTTTCTTTTCCTCTCCCCTTTTTTCTATTTTCCTCTATTTTCCTTTTTTTTCTCTCTCTTTTCCTTTCTTTTCTTCTCTTTACCTCTTTTTTTTTTCCTCTCTCTTTTCCTCTCTTTTTTTTCTTCTTTCTGTATTTCTGTTTTTCTTCTTTTTTTTTTTAAGAACCGGGCCGTGAACAGTACCGGCCCAGTTTTTGTTTTTTTTTTCAATGGGCCGAACTGTGCAGCCCAAACCCAAGTGAAACAAGCTCGCGACCCGTCGTGTCAGACCCGACCCGTCCGGGTCGTCTTCTCTATCTCGCGGGTCGCCCGCTGTGGCGGGTTGCAGGTGGCGGCAGGAACGACGAACGGCGAGGCGTGAGGGAGGAAGGAGGAGCGGCGATCCGGCTGGTGCTCGCAGAGACGCCCGCCGGTGGCAGCAGGTGCGGCAGCGGGGAGAACAAAGGAGGAGGATCCGGCGGATTAACTCGGGTCGTCGACTTGGCCGTCGGATCTTCCACTTTTGACGGCGCGTCCGGCTGCGAGGAAGAATGGGGGCGGCGCCGTTCAGTCGGCGACGGCGTGAGGAAGGTGTCAGTGTGGGCGGTGGCGCGAACAGCGGTGCGGATCATCATCGTGTGAACAGTAACAGAGGGGTGAGGGTGACGACTGTTCATGCGCTCTGGGTTTTTTTCTTCTTCTTCTTCTTCTTTCTTCTCTGTATTTTTTTTGCACTAGGTTTCCTTGCATTCCGGGTAGAGTCTCATTTCGTGCTGATAACGTGTTGGAAATAATTGGATGAAGATGAGAAGAAGATGATGAAAGGAAGGATGCAGTGAGGAGGAAGGAAACACAGTGAATAACAAGACTAAGCTCATTATCTGCTCACACGCTTTTTCATTCCAATAAAACCCAGTATTTACACATAATAAATAGGTTGAGGGGTACAGGAGATGGTAGGTGTAATTTGTCCACTAATGACATCCAATAAAGACCACGTTTTTATAACAGAATCTATTCATTTGTTCCTATAATTATCCATGAAGAAAAACAATCCTTGAGTTAAAACAACTGCACATGCCACTCCCCAAGTTGGGTATAATTAGCTTGGAAAGATTTTAGGAAAAAAAGAAGAAGAAAGATACCATTAGTATATATGTATGTTAATAGAACTCCACATGATCTGGATGTTTGTTTGTAAAAAGATTAATCTTCCATTGTTAAACGGAATCAGATCTCTGAATATTTAAAAGATGACTTTAGAATTCTATATGGAAGACCTTTGAGTTGTCATTCTGATTAATCAAATAGCAACTGTGTCTTATAATGACGATAGGTTCAAACTCTAAACAAAAGCCAGACCCTTTGTTTAAAATCCCAGTGGAGAGACTCTATAACAACAACTTTTAGTTAGTCGCTTAATGAATGCTGCGTCTGTGATTTCATGTAATCTCGCAAACAATTTAATGACATTGATTAATATTTTTAACTAGATAATTTATAGCACATTCTTTCACTAACAGTGGCTTTGGCTGTCACGCTCTGATTAGATAAATGACTAGATGGATCATGGGTTCCTATGATATAATCATCTCCAATTATGTATCTCAACTAGATTAGCGCAGAGGAGTTGGTACCAAAACTTTGGTTAAGAGACAAGAAAAACAGTTCTGTAGCTAAAAGGACCACAATAATGAGTAAGTGGCTAAAAGGTGTAACAATAGTATACCTCTTGATCTTAACGATTCTAGGGGAGCGGTTTATGGGCTAGCTGTTACAATTATATCATTAATGAAGAAGATTCTTTTAGAATGGGCAGTAACTTTATTCAATGATAAATTAATAGGATATGGTTCAATAAAAAAAGTAATAGCTATACATGGCCGCTACAGACACTTAAGAAGAAAAAAAAATTGACTAGAAATTGTACAAATCAATCCAGCAATTTTAAGACTCTACCATTCTACAATGATACATGTCATATCTTCATATTATTATCAAAATAATAAAAGGACTAACTACTCCCCTTCAAATGTTCTCAAAAAAAAAAAAAAAAACTACTCCCCTTCAAAAGTAAAAATATACTTGTGCCCATCTATATACTCATATTATTCAGGGAAATTATGGATGACTCTATGATTGTCTTCATGAGTTTTGAGGAATGTTAAGATACCTTCTTGGGATTGTATTTTGAAGTATGCTCTTAGTGGTCAATACTCAATACTACACACATCATTTTTTTTTTTTGTCATAAACTACGTATGCATAATTCACCATAGATACTGAATAACTTTATTAGATATGCAAGGGCCTAGTAAATTATTTTGTCTTTATAGACAGAATGATACTATTTTAGTACTAGTACAGTGGTACTAGTAGTACTCAATGATGCTCGATAATTGAAATCGGGTAATAAATATTGGGTTCTAGTCTTCTAGATGGACTGAAACTGAAATCCATGGCTAAGATTCTGAACAACTCATCCAAGTCAAGTCTTCACCAAACCTTAAATAAGATTACGGGTCAACTCTGCTATGGACAAAAATTGCTCAACTAACAATTATATTATTCTTTTGGAGAGCGGCAATCTCACTGCAGCTGATCCTGACTCCAGATCTAACTTCACTTGCAAATGGTAGTTAACTACTATATAGATGGTATAGATAGGGAGCACGGTCCCTATAATGTACTAGTACATTTCTTTTCTTTTCTTGGATAAATATTCCAAATTTTTTTCCCATTTGGTATTTAAAGATTGAGTTTTTTTATCTAGTGCCTTAGGGGCACATGATAAGTCCTTAAAAAAGGAAATGAATCCTCACAATTAATGTGTATCATAGTGACTAAAATAACCCTTTCATAAAGAATAATTTATATTGTGTAACTAATAATGAAGGGTTATTTCAGTCATTATGAAAATAATATATATTAATTATAATAATTTATTTCTATTTTTAAAGGCTTATCATGTTATCCTAAGACACAAGATAGAAAAACTATAAAAAATTTTGCCGTGACTAATTCAAATCCGACTCGAGCATGCACACACCTATAAAGATTTGCAGCATACACAATAACTCAAACTCGATAGCTAAATCAAATAGCTTATTACTGGAACCAATCCCATATTGCTAGTATTCCTTATCTATTCTCCATCTACCATAAAAAAGATAATGTGTATTCCACATGGAAGCTCTTGACCCAACTCCCAAAGCTCCCCGGTTTAGAAGGTGACTACAGGAGTAGTAATTTTTGGTCAAATCTTTTTGGATTTGGGAAGAACAGCATCCAACTTTTGAATGAAAAATATACATCAGCACCAAGGTGAACGTTAAAGTTCCTTATAAAAAAACTGTTGTGACTTTGTTTCTGATATGGGCATTTTGCAATCTAGTTTGGTCTAGGAACATAAAGGAGACAGAAAAGGAAGGGGAGTCAAAAGTCAGAACATAAAATTTCGTGTGCAAAAGTTGTATGGGCATTTCTGAAACTTTCTTTACATAATTAACATGGCCAAACTTACTTTGGTTCAATTGAGTACTCGTCTTTATTTTCTTCAATTAGAGCCTGTGTTTTTTATTTTGAGAAGCAGAATCTGTTTTTTTTTTTTCATATATATATATATATAATATTAATCATTCTCTTTACCTCTTCTAATTCGCATCTTTTACCATCATAAACCATGTCTAATTAAAGTACGTTAATTAATATTCTACAGATCGTTATTTAAGGAATCAAACTATGTCTAATAATTTATGATTAATGAATCTAGCAAACCCTGGTGGTTTTTTGAGAATTAGTAAATTGGTATGGTTTAGTTATTATATTGATTTTATACTAATCAATTGTATAACTTAACCTTTTAATACTAGCGCAAGCTTTAAAGGCTGTAAAAGATTATTTGTAATTAATTATATCCGCTCATATTGATGCCCATTGCAACAGGTTTAGTAAGCCATAATCTTTCTTGATGGTGTACTAAGTCAAATTTAATACTGGAAATTTCAGGTGACATTAATTGTTAATAACGGTTTACGGGAAGCATTTCTTGAACTGGAACTTTCTTTTTCTTTTTGTGGAATCTTGAAACTGTTTTGGGTCACAGTCATTACTGCCTTAATTGTACGAAAAAAAAAAGTCACTACTGCCTTAATATTCCTTTAACCGTTTGATGAGTAACGCTTACGGAAGTAATCTAACAGAGTATGTCTTGTTATATGTGTATTAACTATTGGCTGTCCTTTGTTCAACAAAGGGTGAAAAACTTATTAAACTTCATAACAAATTGACATGGATTTATAGATAGAGCTAGGAATATATTTATTGTTTAGCAAACTTAAAGAGGTAATTAAGCAAGATACTATATACGTGCAAATGGAAGCAAATACGCAAAAGGCCATTGCCAATGTAACTGCATTTAGTCACTAAAAATTGTTTTGAGGCAACCTTGAACCAGTCAAACAATCTGAATCTTCAAATCTTCACTAGCAAGTTTTAAAAAGAACAGTGAATCAGACAGGGAATTGTATTTGTAGATGCTTTGCTTTGTGATGAAAGAAAAATGATTGATGTCCGAAATCTCGTGATAATTGAAGAGTGGTTATACAATTTAGAAAAAAAGAAATCTTACTATTTATCTTAGTACCTATGTACTATATATACTTTTGTAACATATATTTGTCACTATATAATTTTTTTTGTAAATAATGTTATACATATATAATTGAGATACTAACAATTTTGGATTTTGTCAAAAAAGGATTGGGCTCCTCTCCAGTTGGGTTGGGGGGTAACAGGAGACATCCTGTTAAGTCAATCTCAACCATTAAATTAAATCTAATGGTTCTTAATATATCTTTTCAACATTGCATTTATTTCTCTTCTTTCCTTGTTGTTTCTTTACTTTAACGGATGACATAAATAAAACAACTCATTTAATTTTTTTCTTTTTTCACACATGCTTTTTACTCTCTTGTTTTTTGTCATCAACTTATGAAGGGAAACAAAAAAAACACCATGAATAGTTTTTTTGTAATAAACTTAAAAAATTAGTTGATCATTCAATAGAACTTTCTTTTACTCTCTTGTTTCTTATTTTCAAACTGTGAAAGAAAACAAATACCATATTTGTAATAAGATTAAAAGAAGAAGATAGAGAGTATTTGCAAATCCAGTATTCATGGTTGAAGATAAAAAATAAAAAAATAAAAAGCATTTGTGAAAAAAGAAAAAAATTAAATGAGTTGTTTTATTTATGTTATCAGATAAAGGAAAGAAATAAAAAGAAAAAAGAGAAATAAATGCAATGTTGGAACTAATGGTTGAGATTGACTTAACAAGATGTCTTCCTGTTACTTCCCAACTGGAGAGGAGCTCAATCCGTCAAAAAAGGTCAACTCTTCTGGAAGATCAGGTCATCAACGGATAATATCAACCGATAATTATGGGTTAATTAAGGGCAATGTGAAGTGACAGGTCCCCTAACAAGGGGTATAAGTTAAGTCAATTCCCACTTTGACGTATACATTTCAGAATTATCACCGTCACCTCATAAATTCCATTTGCCCCCTTTTTCTTCTCACACCACCCAAGTCACTTTTCTCTTTTGCTCAATCTGGTAGCGAAAGAATTCAAATCCCGAAAGCGATAGTAAAACCGAAAAAGTGAAAGAAAATAGAAGATCATGGTAGGAAAGCCAAAAAAAAACAAGGGTTGCCCTGCTTAGCAAGTTCTCCACACCTATACACTTACCACATTCAAAATAACCCCACATTTCATTCACCGATAATAATGTTGAACATCATTGTACGGGTCTTGGAGAATACTGTGCATAGTTTTTATCCTTTTTTTCCGATTTTACAGACTTCTACTACTACTCGAACCCCGAGACCTTCAGCTCGGAAGATATCAGTCATATTGTGAAATACTTACTTCTACAGCACGTACTTTTTTACTCTACTCTAGATTGGTTGGTATGTGCCTAAACTAATCCACTATTACCAGAGAAAAATTCAGCAGTAGTGAGCATTGGATTGGATTGGAGTTGATAAATGTAAGGGCGAGAACAAGTATTACAATTACCCAAAGGAACTGGGAACAGAGATTCATGGGAGCCACGTTGTTCACAACTCACCTGAGAACTTTTTATCTGGTAGCAACCTCGGAGTCACACAAAAAGACCAACCAACCACATCCAGTTATCAAAAGTCCCAGAAGGTCATTAACACAAAAGTACAAGGGCAATTAAGTCCTTTAATAAATCCACACCACTAGTGAGTCCAAGTACTGTGACATCTTTTATTACACAGAACACAAAAACATGATTTTTTTCCATAGGAAGAGGAATGGCTTGCAGAGTTGGCAATGTCACCTTTCCTGTCCCTTACCCTCAAAATACAGACCAAAACAAGAACACACACAAAAACTGAAATAAAAAAAAGAAAGAAGAAACACATAGTAAGTTTTTAACTCTCTCTCTCTCTCTGTCTCTCTCTATTCCACACAAACACACACACATGGTAACACTAAAACACAAACACTCTCTTTCAGCAGTTAAGCTGCTCCAATCTCACCCACCTACTCTTCCCTTCCCTATCTCTCTATCTCTCTACATTTGTTCATTTATTGGTTCTTTTGTTTCATTCCATTGAATTAGTACTGGTACAATACTGTGAACATAACATTAAATCCTTTTTTCTTTCCACTATATAATTAGCTAGTATTTTAGTTATAAAGGGTGTGAAGCCAAATACTGGGTGGTGGTGGTGGTGGCGGAGAGTGGAAGCATTAAAAACAGAAGAAGAAGAAGAATGCCTCTTGTGAGGTTTGAAGTGAGGAATGAGTACGGGCTGGGTCAGCCAGAGCTGTACAGAGGAGCTAACCGTGAAGATCCAAAAGCTGTTCTTGATGGGGTTGCTGTTGCTGGCCTCGTTGGGATCTTGCGCCAATTGGGTGATCTTGCTGAGTATGTTTCTCCACTTCTGTTCATTTAAAGTTTGCTTCTTTTTTGTTTATTGCTCTTGGGTTTGGATTAGTATCGGTTGTTGATGGTAAAAGAAGACTTCTTTAGTTGAGTTATAAGGAAGTTCTGCTTGTATTGGGACTTGGGAGTGGTGCTAAATTTAGCTTCTTTGTTTGTGGTTGTTATTATATTCTGACTTGTGACTGCAAAATAAAGCTGGAAACTAACTGCAGGGATTGTCATCTGAGTGCTTTTCGCAATTGGGTATTCTTTTGTTGCCTTTTGTTTTTCCCTGTGGTTTTCTGCTTTGAGCTGCCATGCCTTCCTTACAAGTTATGTCTGATATGCCATGAAATCTATTAACTATGGATCCTCCTCCATAACCAGCGTTGCTTCATGTACTGTTATATGGCTGTTCAATTGGTAGACATTATTAATCCATAATGTCACTTGCTTCTAATTGATTGGCAGTTTCTTAATTATGTTAATTAAATGAGTTCTTTCTTCCTTTTTTTGATTTTATACAATATGGCAATCGGTTCTGGTTTCTTGTGGGTGGCTATCATCTACTAGTACTACCACTCAGCTGCCTGAACTTCTACTCTGTGCTTTTCTCAGAGTAAAACATAAAATCTGCAGGCTGCATTTGTTGGTTTTGTTTCCCTTTTTGTTTCCTAGTGCATGTTGAAATCAAGCTAGGTTCAACTTGTTTAACAAAACTTGACATGCATTGAATTGAAGCTTTTGCTAGAATTTGGTTGTTTTACATTTAAAGAATTTTCTCCAGTTTCTGTTTGTTTCTATGTCACCAGTAAATATATTTCAATTAAGCCAGCATATTCAACATATATTGTAGTTTTGCTGCGGAGGTATTTCATGGGTTACAAGAGCAGGTGATGAGTACAGCTTCTCGAAGTCATAAATTGATGGTTCGTGTCCAAAACATTGAAGCTGCTCTCCCTCCGCTTGAGAAAGCAGTGTTGACTCAAACAAGCCACTTACATTTTGCTTATACAGCTGGTATGACTTTTTTCCTGATCTGAAGCGGTGTAGTCTAAGAATGGCGCCAACTGTAAAACTTGATTTCATCCTGTTTGTATTTCACATCTCTCGTGTCCAACTGTTCATGAATAACATATCATTAAGAGGCTTAGAGTCACGTTGTAGAATAAAGCTTACTGTTGACAGTATCAATGGCATGTACTTTGCCTAAATATGTGTCTACAATCTGTATGGTCTCCTTTGTTGATGTACGAGGACTAGCAACTAGCAGAAGTCATACTTCTCTCTTGTTTTCGGTGGCAAGAAACGCCTTGACGAGACCTTTAATATGCTTTTGTGCTTTTCCAGAAACCACTGTCCCAAAATTTAAGTTTCTGTTAGCTTTGCATCAGTCTTCTCTTGTTTAATTTCTTACAAACAGCAGCTTCCTTGCAGGTTCTGAGTGGCATCCTCGTATTCGCAATGAACAAAATCTTTTCATTTACAGTGACTTGCCTCGATTTATTATGGACTCCTATGAAGAATGTCGTGATCCTCCTCGCTTGCACTTGCTTGACAAGTATAATAATATCTTCTTCTTCTTCTTCTTCTTCTTCATGTTTTAAAATAATGACAGATTTTTTTAAACATGTAACGTTTGCTCTCCTAGATACTAAGTCTTTTTATCTTTGATATAATTATTGATTTTTGTTCAATCAGGTTTGATACTGGTGGCCCGGGGTCTTGTTTGAAAAGATATTCAGATCCAACCTTCTTTAGAAGAGTATCTTGTAACTCAAGTGAAGCAGATGCTGAGAAAGTGCAAAAAGAGAAGAAGGGCCGTAAAAGCAGGGTATGTTTTAAGACTAACACTTTTTTTCATCAGGAGAAGTGAATAATTGAATGCCAGATATGATCTTGCTGTTCACTCCTGAAAAATGTTAATTTCATCTAGTTTCCAACTGACAAATATTGACATTTCTATCACGTTATATTAGTATCTCTGGACTTTCCTAAATTATGTTATGGTCATTTGTCATTTCTTTTCAAAGCAAAGTCTTTCATGCATCATAGACTAGAAGCTAGATTAGTAGCTTCTGGACTTTCTTAGATTATGTTATGGTCACTGATCATTTCTTCTCAAACCTAAGTCTTTCCCTGAGATCTTGCTTCCTTTCATGTGTCATAGTTTGTTATATTCTTAAGTATTAAACTTCCTGCTGGAATTTTAGTAATCATGAATGCCTAAATGAACAGAAAAAAAGATCAGCACGGAGAAATGTTGACCTACAGCATTCTGCACCAGTGTCAAATAATAGCGGCAGGTACTTGAATATTTTGAAGCGAGTTGGTATTACTATTGGAATTGCTTTGTGCACTTCGAGGAAATTAACACAATATTGTATTCCGCAGAATGCAGTTCACTTCTACTAATGTTAATGGGCGTACATCTCCTTCACATACAGCCTCAACAAATGACATGACATTGAAATCTGACCTGGGTGATCATTCAAACTCTTTCGATTCAAGAAATGGGTCAGGCTATGCTGAGTGTGTTTTCCATTTAAATTCTGATGTGCTAGCTGAAGAGAAGGAGCCTAAGAAATTTTCTTCAGATTTCGTGCTGCACAATGATATCCGTGATTCAGATTTTCCTGATAGGAAACCAGCAGTTACTGATGATGCTTTTCTAGACACTTCAACACCAGGGCGTGTTGTTCCTAGTTCATCCCGTGTTGAATGGGATGAAAAGACAGAAATAGTGGATCTCAGTGGTCATCCTTCTGATGAACATGAAACTCTAAATATGTTTGCGAAAGATTTATACACAGAGACAGAGGACGCTAATCAAATTTCGCAAATGGTTGCAGAAGGTTTTGACATAGAACCGGGGGACTCACATGAAGGTCAAGAAATGATTGCAAGAGATTTTGATGTTGAGACAAAGGATGCACAGGAAAGTCTGGAGATGCTGACAGAAGATTTTGGCATAGAGAAAGAGGACCAACGAATAGTTGACCATACTGGTCCTAATCAACTGCATACTGTGTTTGATGATGTAACTGCTCGGCAATCAGGCTATAGTAATGAAGAGCTAGATGAGGTTGAAAGTGAACCAGACAATTACATGGATGCACTTAACACTATAGAATCTGAATCTGAAACTGATGCCGAGTTCCAAACGAAATGTGAAGTGGAGAAGTTTCCATCTGATAGTAATAATGGAGCAAGCAATGAAAAACATGAGGTTACAGCATATGTTCCAGAACATGAAGTTGCAGCCCATATTCCAGAACATGAAGTTGCAGACCATGTCCCAGAGCATGAAGTTGCAGCCCATATCCCAGAACATGAAGTTGCAGACCATATCCCAGAACATGAAGTTGCAACCCATTTTCCAGATCAGTATCCACTTACATATGAATATGATGCTGGATCTAGCATATCGTCTCTTAGTTCAAAAGATTTTCCTGCTGAACAAACACCTCGTATTAGCACAAAACCTTCTAATTCAGATCATGTACAAGACGTGGTTTGCTCGGCAAGTTCGGATGCTTTTGATGTTTCAAGAGCAGAATCAGCTGTTACTGATCGTTCTTCCTCTGGTTCAGCAATTTCAAACACAGGGGAACCATTAGGCAATGATGCTGCAAACAGTTCTTGCGGGACTCAGGAATCTCAGGCTGAATCTTCTAGTGTAAGTTCAGTTACATTCTGGACAAATGGAGGGCTGTTAGGGCTTGAGCCATCAAAACCTCCAGACTTTGCTTTGTCCAAAGCAGCAAATCATGATAATGTGACCAAAAGTAATGGTGTGGCAGTGTGTCAAATGGGCCCTACTGTTAATCCTGGCAGTGGTGAAGAGAAGGGCAAACTTGGGAGATTGGTCAAGGATCCTGGAACCATGACAAGGGATATGAATTCAAAATTCTCCATGTTATGGCAGAAGGATCAAGATGCCAAAGTTCAGCAATCTGTTGGTTCTCTTCATAATAATCAATTCAGTCATGATGATGTGAGTGAATTGGATGTTGCCAGTTCAGTGACTCCACCAAAGCAGCTTCCTGTTGATACAAATGCCAAATCCATGTCTAATGAAGCCGATCAAGATGTAGATGAAAATTCATCTCCAGTGTATGGATTTGGCCGTAGGCTACTTGGTAATGGTCTTCATAGAAAGATGCCACATGTCCTTGACAGTAAACCTCAGATTGCTAGCTTGCTGGAACATACTGCATTAGATGAGAGGGATGCGCTTCACAACATAGCATTTCATGCAACTCCAGGAAAAGCATTCAAGGAGCAGTTTGAACACAAATCTTACATAGATTCTATTACTTCTTCCCCACCGCTTGAACATATGAAAATATCTTTCCATCCTGTCGATGGCCTTGAGTCCTCTAAGCTGAAACTTACATTTCCTGATGCTTCTCACAACAATGAAAGCGTTAGAGACATGTTTCCATCATTTCAATTGGTCCCTGAGCCTGGTATCCAGCTGCATGATGTTGGTTCTGTATCTGATGATGATACCTTTTGTAGATCTTCTCCTTATGAGTCGGATGATGGGCTTAGACATCACTCAGACTCGGACTCTGAGCAGTGGGAATCTGGTGAGTCACCTGAAAACAAGGATATTGAACTGTATGATGCTTGGGGCAGAATATCTCCAGGTGAATCAATTTCAAGCTCTGTGGAGCCTGTGGAAATGGGATATGGTGCAGATCCTGGCAGAGGACTTAGAGGCATGCAATTTGTGAATGGTGCTGATCCTTCAATCTCTGCTTCATCACTAGACCTACCAAGTTTTGAGGCCTTAAATCCTGTTGTACCAGTAGGAGAAGGTAATTTTGGTAAGAGTAATCAATTGGATGTGCAACAACACATGGAATCCACTCCTTCGCCACCACCTTTACCTCCGGCCCAATGGCGTGCAAAGCTCCACTGTGTGGTCTCAGAAGACAAACAACTTCCAATACCCGCCCATAAGCTTGCATTTGATCCAGTAATTTCGCAAGTCATCAAATCTCAGCAACAAAAACCATCTCCTGCAAAAGAAGAACAACCTAATGAGGGAAGCATTGAATTTAGACCAGAGAGCAAAGTATGTTGGCATCTATATCACTATTATTATGCCTTTCCTCTTCAAGTATTTGCTATATTGTAATGAATTATAGTACAGCAACTGAAGTTGTATAAATAATGCAATTCAATTTCTGTAGGGGCAAAATGAGCAAAAATGGAAACGCCAAGGGGAAGTTAAGCAACCTGCAAATGGGAACGGCATGGATGAGAAGGAGGATTTCTTGCAGCAAATCAGAAGCAAAGTGAGTTATAGAATTTGATTGGCTTACCATTTGCAATGTTGATACTAGTATGCAGAATTCAATCAAGCACATCGCAATTAAAGAGTCAAACTGCCTGTTCTCCCAATTGGCATGGCCACTATCCAGTTATTCTTGCAAGATTAATTATCCTTGATACAAGAATAGAGCACTTATTGATTTTCTGATTTGCAGTTTCTTTCCTATACCACAATCTGATTCTCGTTTGCAAATTGACTATATTTACCAAAAGTTGACATCATGCCTACTTTTCCTTCTACCAACCTTACTACATTTGTCTAAGGTGAACATCATGCCTGCTTTTCCTTGTCCCACCAGGTTGAGAGATAACAATTTACTCTATCATCTCCCGCAATTTTACAGTTTCTTCATACTCATCCTTTCTCTGAATATTTGAACTACAACTGAATAACATCCTTCTGGAAGCACATTCTTTTCATGCGATGCCTGTGTCCTTGGTGTGTGAAGTGTTGTCACCGGAGTTTATCTAGTCCAATTCCAAGTGCATGTTCTTGGGCTGTATTGTGTTGTGGAAACAGTTCATCCTCCTGGATGATTGTTCGACACATTAATAAGGATACATTATCTTCGTAGTTTCTCTTAATTCTTCTGCCTTGTTTATTGAGCATATATAAGCACACAGTGAAATTTTTACTCTACTCTCATCTCTTCATCTTAATTGCCAGTCATTCTCCCTGAGGCGCACGGTGACCACAAAGCCGACATTTGCATCAGCTCCGACGACAAATGACAATGTTACTGCAATTTTGGTCAAAGCAAATGCAATCCGCCAGGTTTACAACTGCTATCTCTGTATTCATATCTTTGGTTTCTCATTATTACAAACACTCTGAATTGACATTGAAGAAACATTTCAGGCTGTCGGGAGCGATGATGGCGAGGATGATGATAGCTGGAGTGACACTTGATTAGCCTGGAAACTTGCAAAAGCCAATAGTTCGAGTGAAGTTGTTAGAAGACAATACTATCCGTGGAAAGAAGATGATAATTTTGAGTGACACTTGATCAGCTCCTAGTTAAAGTTCTTGAAGTTGGACAGGGTTGTACTATGTGAATAATAACCCAACACTAGTTGTGTAATTTACTCTGTAGAGATTGTACAATGCTGTGCCATATTTGCTAATTTTTTTTGAAGGTAGTTAGCATTTCATGCTGTAAAAAAATGAGATAATCCGTCTGTCAAGTGTCACGATGTAATTTTCATCCTAGAGGGAAGTAATTTATGCACATGGTGGTCATGGTTACTAATGGCTCCTTCTGGTTCTTTTAACATCATCTGGTTCTTGTGTATTCTGGTGTCGGGAAATAATTTCCCTTCATTGAAACATATTTCCCAAAATTTATACTAATTATCTCTTCATTCTCTTTTTCTTTTTCTTTTAGATTCATGAGTTAATACGCCTTCATTTCTTAATATAAATTTTAGATTCATACTTTATTTTCCATAACCAACTTGTTTTCCTTATTCTTTCGAGTTATATATGACCATTAATTTGTATTCTCTTTTTTCTTTTTCTAGGACTATCTGATTCCAAAAATTAGCCCCAACTGTGATTAACAATGATGCTGGAAGCAAATTAGAGAGTTTTTTTTTTTTAATTTTTCAAATGAGGATAGTATCATAGTACTATACTATTCATTACATAGAATTCGAAAAATAACAAACAAATCCAAGCTCCCTAACAAGACCACTGCGCTTAGAAATCTCTCTACTGCGCACCAGGTGAAAATGAAGTACAAAGCCCAGCAGTAGCCAGCTACAAAAGGCCACCCTCATTGAGGTACAACACCTTTGTTCATGTTTACACACAGGTCCATTACTCATTTAAATATCAGTGTTCTTGATATAGATGGTCTCTATATCATTAACAACTCCTTTTTTTTTTTTCAAATTCAATCACCACCAGATTTTTTTTTTTAAATTTTGTATCCTCAATAAAATTTCTAAGTCCAATATATTATTTTGTTTATTTCTGTAGAATCTTTCAACCAAATTGGAATATTTTACAAAAACGGTGGAGCTATAGATTATTTAATTATCATCCGGAATTTTTTGAGGTATATATAATTTGATTGTGTCATTCGGTTTTCTATCAAAGAATCTTGCTTGGCTTTGATATATACATATAAAATTCTGCGGAGAAAGGACAACACAGCTTATGTTGACCTTTTGGTAACAACTCCTAGCGGTCAGAAATGTTACTGTCGTCGTCTTAGGAGGAGGAATTCAGACAGTAACCCCCACTCTTTTTCTTCTCTATCTATCTTTTATAGTAAGAGATAATATATATATTAAGAAAGCTCCAGCAAAGCCAGTCAACATATTAGTTTTCTTTAAATAAAAAGAAAATAAAGTGAAACAAATTAGACGGAGACCCAGAGGAATTCTCTCATCTGGAAGAAAGAAACGCACGGGATGATAGAAACGTATGTGTATGTGTGTATATATAAAGGGATCGATATTAATTGAAGCCCAAAATATTTTCTTAATTATTACAGTTTCTGCCCTGATTTTCAGGGTCTAAGTGAGCCGTTGAGGCCGGCAGAATATTTTAGTATCAAGCGTTTGCCACTTAATAATTAATTATTTTACAGACATATCTTTTTTTTTTTTTTATGCAATTTTATAGACATATCTATCATCTTAAGTATAATCTAGTATAGTACTTGATTGAATCATTTACGAATCAAGGAGGGACGAAAGAACTGTTCTCACCCACATCCGAGCAATTAAAACTTCGGATACGGGATGGGAAACCAAATACTGAAACATATATTCTTGGATGATTGCTGTTCTAATTAACTCGGATGGATTAGTTGAACTAGTGAAATAGTACTTTTTTTGCCTTTCCCTTTTGACTGTGTTAAACTAAAGTGTAATAATCCATCACTAAATAGCAAAAAAGTGGTCTACTTGGTCTTGGCCGACCATATTTGTTAGTCATTAGCGAGTACTATATTTTTTTTAAAAAAACTGAAAAGTAATTTGTTTTTTATAGAACAGTAAATTTCATATTGTTTTACACATATATATAGATGCATGCATTGAACCAAATGATCTAAAGTTGCCGACGATGGAATATTTAAGGCCTCTCTCCAAATCTAAATGATTTGTTTAATTGCCTTTACTTAAAAATGTTTTGGCTGGCATAAGGAATTTGTGCCCAAGTTGCACTGATTTTTAGAAAGGAAAAAGAGAAAAAGTACACAAGAAAACAAATTAAAATACTATACTAGTAATGAAGAAGAAAGCTGGGAAGACTTTTCTCCCTCATTTTACTAAAGCAACTTGAAAATCAAAAGCTATAATAACAAGCAACATGGGTGTTTGTTTGATCTTTCCAGCCCCAATGCATGCTTATCTATCTTATCTTTTTTTTTAAAAAAAATATCTTCAGGATTAATTTGCTGATTGTTAGGAGTGCTTCTGATGTGGATCTGCAACAATATTACTCCTTTTCAGATTTTATGTTTGAAGATTCTAATTAAAGGAGCGAAAAGGACCACCTATACATATATGTAGGAAAAGAACTATATATGTATTCCCTGTTGACCATAAAAGATTGACGGGAAAGAATTTTGAGATTGACAACAGCTTAGATAAGGTTTTCGATAAATTCCAAGACACTTATCAATTAGCGCTTTTTTAATAAACATATTATTAGCTTATTGATTTACCAAGAAAGCCTTTATTTTCCCCTTTTCTTAATTAGTTTAGATGCATCAAGCATAGTACATCTTTATTCCTGTAAAAAGTAGAAGATCTTTTATTTATTGAAAGATTTTTAAATCTTTTGTTTTGTGCACAATTTTCATCCTTGATTTTTCATCGTCAAGAACCCTCCAAAAAACATGCCATATTATATATGTGTATATATATCTTTTTGTCACATCTTATACCCTTTTTTTAATTTTTAATAAGATTAATGTAGTAATTTTCTAATCCTCTAAACTTAAGTGAACCAAGATTTAATATAAGAGAATATTCTGTTTTTGTGTAGGAGAATATGAAGGGCAAGTACATATCCTTCTAGGACTACGTTTTTTTCTCCAGCCAAGCTGTCATTTTAAGAAAAACTGCATCATCTTTATATCCCGATCGATGTACCTCTTGCATGAAAGTTGTTGCTATATTTATATAAAACCAGCTCCCAGATTATATTCTTCATCAGTTTCTTATTTGCATAGAGAAAGGGTAACAAGATGAGGTGCCCGAATATGAAAAAGGGTATATAGACTGATGTAAAACTGAGTATCAATTTCCTTTTATATTCTTTCATTAGTTAAATTATAGTTCAAAAAAAAAAAAGCAACTCCGAAAGGCCAAACCATTAGCTAGTGCATCGCTTTTCCAGTAAAAGAAAAAGAAAATGCTTCTTTGTCTATATTAATTACAGATGGAAAAAGGTGTTGGAGATGAGTGTACTTTGATAGTAATCAAATCAAGATTCCTTTATTAAAGAACGAGATTAAAAAAAGACCATATCTAACTGCTTTCCAATTGCAAAACTGAAAGGTACCCAAAAAGAACACAACCCAACATTTTCAAACGAGGAAAAAGTAAGCAATAAAGTTATCATCACATCAAAAACATATGAAAACCATTGAAAAGGATGTCTTGAAGCCAAAAGGAATAGCATTAACCAGCATCCAACATTGAAAAGGATCAATACTCTCTTGAAAATAGCCCAAAGAATATGATCCATTGGATTCGATATACTAGCTCTTTTCGTCTTTTACAAAGTTGTTATATATTATATTCGGGGTGATAAATCACTTGTAAGCAAGCTAAGATAGCTTCGCGGCTAATTAATCTTTTTCTATCAATATTCTTGATCAGATATAAATCAAAACATGTGAAAAAGCTTGATTTTAATTATGATATTCTTCGTGGCTTGGCACATGTTGCGTGCATATATCTAATGGTAGCGTAAGTGCATTGTGGAATATGTTAAATCATTAGGTACTACGTAGCATACATTTCACCTTGAAACTGCCCATATACATGTACTATATACATTTATAGTGCAAAAGCAAAAAATTGCATGATTATGTCTCGAGAATGAACATTACTCATTATCTTGATGACTGATTGAATTAATAGTGATATTATGTCGGATGTAGTTTAATATTGGAGAAGCATCAAGTGATGCCCAATATATCTGGCAAACATGACATGATAATACTAATTATTAACTTTTGAAATTTGAATTTTTATAACATATTTATGTATGGTGTTTCTAATTAATCAATATATGGTACCTACAAGGAGCAAATAATTAAAGAGTAGTTGTACTATATACTACCACAATATTAGCATTTCCCACAATTTTTATGATATACTAAATCAGAAGACACAGTTTTGTTGCCCTTGTGGGTTGGTGCTGCTCTAAACGAGCAATAGATCTTAATTTTTATTCTTTCCATATATACTTTTTAAATGATTGCGTACTTTATCTTCATATATAGAGTTTCCACTCCTTAGCTGTTAGTTTCATCGCTTTAGATACTTCCTTGTACCTTATCTTCAAAGATTAAGCTGTTAATGTGTTTGTATCTGCAAATAAATTAATTATGGTGCTTGAATAATATATATGTGTGCAGTGTGGATATGCCAGCTTTGAAAGTTGATAAAAGTAAGAAATGTTTTCAATATGCTACTCTTGGAAATAAATTTAATTTTACGCAATTATATATCCACACGTATTCCTCACACTCTCTCAAGTTGAACAAGGCCCTCTCCCTGTCATCAATTTTACTACCATACCCTAATCAACGTACATATATGGAGAGGCAGAGCTCTAGGTAAAATGTAAAAATTGTAACTCTTAATTAATTATTACCCTCTACTTTTGCCACAACTTAAAGAAGAAACACAATCTATAAAAAGTACAAGGCCAAATCAAATGCATGGATATAAAGGTATTCCCTGCCTAGACTTTTTAATTTGCTTTTATCTCCTTCCTCCATGTTGATCAGGTAGAAAGAAATAAAGAAAAGGAAAGTGGTAAAGAAAAGTTGCTTTTATATATCTTTTAATTAGCTTCGTTATGGTTGGAAATTCCATTTAGGCAAAGACTACTTTTTTAATCTCTTTATTCCTCTCCTTGACACTTTGTACGCAAACCCAACTGTGCTGGGCCCTACCCATGGACTTTTTGCAAGCCCATTTTGTTGATGACGTGGAGTAATGATGTGGACAAAAAGCTCATCATAACCTTTTTCCACGCCACCAAACCATCCTCTTATTGGCGGCTATCATACACAGGAGAGCTTGTTGTGTCTTTTTTTATCTTTTTTTGGTACAAAGAAATTGAAACTTGTTTGTGTTGTTGATTGCTTTTTTGCTTCAAGAATTTATTATTTTTTCTTGCGCTTTTTAACCCATCTTTTTCTATGTATATAAACACACATACACCATCCTCTTCCTTTGACAAAAATACACAAGTGATATATATCCTCTCTTCTTCTCTTTATTGCCTCAAAAAAGATCTTCTTCTTCCTCTTAGTTTTGCCTTGCCTAGTCATGGCTAACCAACAAGAAGAAGGCATCAAGCTCTTTGGAAAAACAATTACGTTGCATGCAAGACAAGTCGTCGTCCAAGAAGAAGACCAAAGCAAGCAAAATCCAACGGCGGACAAGCGGCCAGAGAAGATCATACCTTGCCCTAGGTGCAAGAGCATGGAGACCAAGTTTTGTTACTTCAACAACTACAACGTTAACCAGCCTAGGCATTTCTGCAAGGGCTGCCAGCGGTATTGGACCGCAGGCGGGGCCCTTCGTAACGTCCCCGTCGGGGCCGGCCGCCGGAAGACCAAGCCACCCGGCCGCGGCGGGGATGATCTGGGTGTTTTCCCGGACGGGTACTGCAGCTTGTATGATGGCTCCGGTGGGGCTCAACAGTTTGAGCTTGATGGGGTGCTGGTGGAGGAGTGGCAGGTGGCCGCCCATGGCGGTTTCCGGCATGTTTTCCCCTCCAAGCGGCGGAGAAGCAGCCCAGGTAGTCAAACTTGCTAATTGGTCTTGACCTTTCGCTCATAATTAGTTGTACTGTGAATATGATAAATGTATATACAATTAAATTAAACTAATTTTCAATACTTAAATAAAATATTTTAAGGTACAAATAACCTCGTCAAACTTCATATTCTAATCGCATAGGATGCTTAATATACCTCGAGAAGATCCACTCACTCTTTTCCTGACCTCCAGTTTTGTCCTTTTTACGTCCATAGTAATTCATGATGTCTATATATATGCCTATAATTCGAGGGCATAAACTATAATCAACCATCGAATATACTAAGTTGCTGTGTTTTTGCGAAATCCATCATGTAGGTAATCTATAAGTCCTCCTATTAATCAATCATATGCAGTTGAAGATGGAGGTCAATGAGTGTACTGTGTAGGCATATTTTGTGCTCCTGATAGCGTATTGGCCGCTGATGAGGACATTCAAGGAAAATATTAAGATCGAGAAAAGTAGGTCTCTTGTCCATTTTAATCGAATTTGAGGCCGTGAGGATCGAGTCAAGCAGGTGCGAATCCTAATTAAACGCGTTAATTAGATCTGGAAGGATGCTTTGATGTTGACTACGAAACTTCATCGAAAATACATTATAGAGCTAGCATACAAAAAGCGTCCTATAATATTGTACATACATATAAAGATCAAATGAAAAATCTTTTGCTCTTCTTGTCTCTACATAAGTGTAAGCGGTCAGTTTATGAATTTTTAATCATGATATAAGGAGGGATTGATCAATCCATTTTTTGCATCAAAAAAAGATAACTGTTTAGGATGTTGCTATATATGAATCAAGCAACCTCAATTTATTTGTAGGCTATGGTTGGTTTATAGGAATCGGAATGGGAAAGGGAATATGATTTGATTGGTTGACTATAATGAAGGCATGGTTATTAATTATATAATAGAGTTGTTGATAGATTGGCAACATATATAGATTAGCATCTCCTTCAAAATTCGATTCCGTGTAAGTAAATTATTGGTGGCAACATCTTTAGCCAAGCGCCTTTGTTCATATACCACCTCCACATGCCAATGTATTTAAGATTTTTTAGCATTATTGTTCATGATCAAATGAATAACCCCTGCCGGCCATTTACAATTGTCTGTAGAAACTAAATTACCTCATCAAAATTAATATGATGCCACAAATGCGACAGGGGAATGAATGTACTTAATTGAATGGGCAGTTTCAAATTAAACTCAGTTTTGTGTTGTAGGAGTTTTAAAAGAAAAAAAAGGAGGAAAGAGAGTATTAATCATGCAACACATATATGCTATCAATTTCGCAATCTAACGATTTGAAAATGAAAAGCAAGAAATTGGCGATGTAACCAAATTAACATGGATTATTAATCAAGACAGCTTGGATAATGAAAATTGTAAGGTGGTGGGAAAAATTTGGTCTAATGGTGTAAGAAAATCTTATGACTTCCCTATTACTTAATCCAAAATGATCGCTCAATTACTCTTCATGCAATGGACAGTATTTCCGCCGGTTTGAAAATGATTTGGATTTGACTTAATATTGATCCATAGCAAACAATTAGTGTCATTCATAATTCAAGGTATTGTAGCACACCAGTCATTTGCTTCAAAATGAAAAAGTAATACTAACTAAAAGGCTTTCGCATACATATAGATACTATGCCAATACCGACCAGGCAACTTTACATGCTGTACAACTATGCTTTGTGATCAAAGGCAGGAAGGATCATGGTGTGACCTTTTACTTTTAATTTGTGGGATGGTGTTAAGTCCTTTATGATCTTACCTTTTGAAAAGTTCAAAAGTTCATATTATATGGATTCTGCATGCAAAATCAGAAAATTGGATGGTGCAAAGTAACTTCGAACGTGCAAGGAATGTTTAGCTTTTTTTTAAAAAATCTAATATATATATATATCACGATAAATCCTAATGAACAATCCCAGTGATGCATTTGTCTAGTTATTATAAAAGTTAAGGAGAATCTTGCAACTTTGCCAGCTGTCAATATATCTTGAGAAAAAAAGAGTATGATCACTACGATTACACCAAACAATTGTCGAAGAATCATGGGCAAGAGAACCTTTTTATTTTTATTTTTATTGCAGAGCGTTTCAGTCTAAAACCAGCTGCGGCGGGTGGGAGTTTGCCGGCTAAATTAGACACAATATTCCGCCATCAACCTGCCAAAATATATCTTGTGTGGGGGGTAGTAGTATATACATTAAGAGAAAATGTTCTCGTCTATATTAATAATATTAGTATATATTTTTTGTAGAATATATTTACGCTTTTATATACACATGATAAACATGGATTTCAAATATAACGCTATGAAGCACTCACATTCTACCATTCACAGGAAGTGAAACGCCCCGACCCGTATTTACCGTACACAGTAAACACGTGCCGGAGCTGTGACGACCCAACCCAACATGACTCAGCATACAGTGTGTACAACAACAACTCGGCCCCAACGGCCCAAAATAACAAACATCAATAATAATAAAACCGGCCCTATGGCCCAACAACAATAATAATATGCACAGCGGAAGACTTTAACTCACATAAACACTGTAAGCAACAACAATATGGCCCTACGGCCCAACGGCAAAATAAACAGCACAGCGGAAAACTTAACGACTCACAATGACTCTGTATGCAACCCATGATGCAACCAATGGATCCGAGTCCTGTCCAAGGGATAACGCCGCAGCCTGTCTGGAATGCAATATACACTACAAGAAATTTGTCATTTGGAGATGAAAATTTTTGTCTCCAATAAGTGATTTTTCGTCACCAAAGAAAATAGGATACGCCTTTTTTTCGTCACACGACTCGTCCCTAGATCCTCGTCGCTAAAAGGTTTAGGGACGAAACCAAGGATTTCGTACCCAAAAATTATCTTATTTACATACGAAAATTTTTAGTGTCCCTAAAAAAATTATTTAGGGACGCAAAAATCCGTCACTCATGGTCTGCTTTATTTGTCACTAAACACTATTTTCGTCACCATTTC
>JAKUCV010000058.1:31120-91585 GCA_028386065.3 Turnera subulata | reverse complement strand
ATCTTCCATGTCCACCTCTGGAGATGAGGGGCCAAGTAATAACTCCTTGAAGGAAATCTTCCTCTTGGTGGTCTCACTCTCCTCCACTCCAACACCTAAGCCTTTTGCATTATCTCCACCCCGCCTACTAAGGCCAGAACCCAGGCGCACTTTCTTGTGGCTGTGACCAATCTTCTCATCATCACTCTTCGCTCCGTTATCCTCCTCCCTTGGGGAAGGGGGGTCACCGGTCGACATCGTTCGATGCCCACCAGGTGTTTGAGAGAAGGGGCAAAGGAAACACACAAGGAAGGACTAAGACTATTAGGGAGAATTACACGCGCCGCGTGTATGTCGACCGTTGTTTTTTTTATAATAAAAACTGGATGGGGTGGTGCGGTCTTTAACTATGCTGTGTTTCATTTTTTACTGTTAAATCTCTTCAGTTTTGCAAAACCAAATCTTTTTGCAATTATAAATGTTCAAAGTGAGTAATTGATACTCCATTTGGGGAACAGAGAAAGAATATTCTAGGGAATATGATTAATAATAATCTTATTTGATTTTATAGTTGTAAGCATGGTTGATCCTTTTGCTGATACAAACAGTGCATATGAGGAATTATGATCTCGATCCATTCAAGATTTACTACAACTGGAAGAGAACTGTTATATCGAGACTCTTGCTAACTAAACAATTTCATATATCTGTATTGCAGATTGAAACTCCTGGCCTGGCTGTTCCACTGGAATCTTCAATTGATCAGGGTCCGTATGTGAACGTTACAGAAGATGGTATGGTGACTGCAGTAGGTGGCAACGGGAAAGATAATGTCGAAGAACACATGCATAACGAAGATATGGAGCGCATCGAGAAGGATGTAAGTACCATTGGCAAAACAGAAAAGAGCACTGGCATTATACCAGAGGAGAAACAATCCAAAGACTCAAAGAAGCCATCAGATCAAAGCCCAGAACATTCTATCACTCCTGTACAAAGGCGACTAAATCAGCTCTCGCGATACAGCAGGAACTCCATATGGCTTCTTGCTTATATTGCCATCATAACAACTTGGCCAGTGGTTGGTTCTTCTCTTGTAGTGTTCCTCAAGAGAAAGTTGAGAAGCTTCATGCCAACGACACTGCCTAGAAGATAGCACCACTCTGCGTAGAATCATAAGTGGTGCTACTATTCAAACATTCAGAGACAGGAGGCTCGTCATTCTTGTCTGATTCATATAAAATTTGGTCAAATTGCCCAAACAATCACGCTGTGCTGTATTATTATTGAAAGGGGCGTAATAATGGAATATATGTAATCCTGTACTACACTGTTGGGTACAAAGAGGAAAGTAATAAAAAAGAATTGAATGGAAAAAATATGGCAAATTCTCCACCTTACCTTCAAGGCCAGTTTCGAGCGTGTCCCGCCGTCTGTGGGAATCGAACCCACGACCACATGGTTAAAAGCCATGCGCTCTACCGGCTGAGCTAAGACGGCTTTACATCCATGTTGTCCCGATTATTACTAATTATCGCTTAAACAAATGTTTATAGGTTGGAACCATATTCGCAGTTTGGCACCCACAAAGAGCAGAAGTACAAATAGTTGCAGTTGTCTTGTCTAGAGATAGAAAAGTGCATCGAGTTAATGTGTAAACCCCACACTCCATGTGCGTTATTCATAAGTGATACTGTGAATCTGTGATAACCGGGGCCAGGCATGATAATTGCAGTCATATTGACATGGTACGTACGGAATGCACTGAACACCATAAAATTTCTCCAATATTTAGATTTTTCGAAGGGAAACACATTTAACATGCGACTCCAATGTCAAACATATCTAGCTTCATGTAAGAATACGTCGGTGCTTGGTAGATCATGTCCAAAATGTGGAAGAACTTAAAAGGATAGGATCAAGAAAAATCTGGCCTGGTATGCAAGTACCATTCAACCCTTTTGAATTCAAAGTAAGAAAAAAAAAAAAAAAGGCTTAATACCTCATATCACCCTCCAATTTGGCATCAGTTTTGATTTTGGCCCATCAGTTATATTTCTCTCGATTTTAGCCCTGAATTTGGCTTTCATCCAATAATTTGGTCCACCTGCTCATAGTTACCGGCTATGTTGATGACGTGTCAGTCTCAAGACACACGCCAAGCTTTTACAGGTTTGCTTAATATTGTGAGTCAATAGAAGATAATAAAAAAAGAAAAGATAATGAAAAAGCAAGAAATAGACTCCACCGGCAAGGACCAAAGACCACTTTTATCTCCAGCTCAAGCACGACGTGAGAGGCCAAAGGCCGTTCTGTCCCCCTCGCCGTCTTCACGGATTTGGGCCAGCATACCTTTTTTTTTTCCTTGATTTTTTCCAGCAACTTATCATTTGTTGGTGCTTTTGGCCCATTGCTCAGGTTTATCGGAACTTGCAGATATTAACCGAAACTTTTTTTTGCTAATTTATAGGCGAACGCTATCTGCCATGACACAAGCAGAAAATTGATTTGATGCAAACAGAAAGCTAACTATTCACTTCGTTATCAAATTGGTACAGTTTTGTTTTTCCATATTAGAAAAAAAAGATTAATTATTCGACGGATGGAAAACAACTAGTAAAATTTATTTATGCTCTTAGGCCCAGGTTGGCAAGCAACCATACCTGCACGCGCTTACTTTTTTTATCTCAGTCCACTGGAAGTGGATAAATGCTAATTGGTGTACTATCTACATGTTAATGAAAAATGTGCTAGTTTATCCTAAAAAGGAAGAAGAAAACAAATAGTGAATTCCATCAAGATGGCATCCTCATCTTGCTTTGCCTGCGTGGTGACGATAGGCTACCTGATCTCTAGTATCTTCATCTTATCCTGAAGATAAAATTATATTATAACTGCACAAAATTAGGAGATAATATACGAATAAAATTAGTGTTGGATTTATTAAACTGGAATTCTTGTTTAGTATGTGTCCTAACTATGATGTTGTTCGCAATCGCAAGGAGGCAGAGAACTCAGACCGCTTGTACGATATGTTAAATCTTCACCTATTAAGAAACAATCTTTTTCATTTTATTGTTATTAAGCACTATTAAGCAAACCTTTAAAAGCTTGACCTGTGTCTTGAGACTGACACGTCATTGATGTAGTTGGTAACTATGAGCAGGTGGGCTAAATTAATTGGTGAAAGCCAAATTCAGGATTAAAATCGAGAGAAACATAACTGATGGGCCAAAATCAAAACTGATGCCAAATTGGAGGGTGGTATGAGGTACTAAGCCAAAAAAAAAAAACATCCCCTGCCTTTATAAAAGCTTAAATTTGGAATGTAACCTTTTAGATAGAAGCAAGAACTACAACGATATACCAATGGGGAATATAGGCGAGGCTGAAAATGTGGAGAGATGGGCTTCATCACCTCCAACACTGCCTCTACTATCGCTGAACCATGTCTCATTTGTTTGCAAGTCAGTCGCGGAGTCTGTCAGATTCTATGAGGATGTCTTGGGATTTGTGCTAATCAAAAGACCCGCTTCTTTCAAATTCGAAGGAGCTTGGTATATTCATTGCTCTATATCTTTCCAAGAAAAGAAACAAGAAAACTATATAACTAGCTAGAGATTTGTCTTTCTATGTTACAAGTTTGTCCATTCTTCTTTTGCCTGCATAGTTATCTGATCTTTCTCTGTTGTTAATTTTTCAGGTTGTTCAACTATGGCATTGGCATCCATTTACTTGAATCTCAAACTTCTTTGCCGAAAGAGAAAAGGGAAATTAATCCAAAGGACAACCACATTTCCTTCCAATGTTCAGACATGAATCTTGTTATGCAAAAGCTGGAGGAGGAGAACATCGAGTATGTGACGGCAGTAGTGGAAGAAGGTGGGGTTATTGTTGATCAGCTCTTCTTCCATGACCCTGATGGCTACATGATTGAAATATGCAATTGCCAAAATCTGCCTGTGCTTCCCCTCTCTTCTTGTCCACTAAAGCAACCTCAAAGCAACAGGACTGGTGCTTCCTCGACATCATCAGATCATGGTAAGATATTCTGCCTATCAATCACACACAAACACTTTGCAGGGTAATGTCCACTACACTAACTAAGAAACTTTGTGTTGTTTGCCATTGTGGCATAATTTGATATGCAGGGAAAAAAAGCTGGGAGATACAACGCTGGGAAGATGCCTCCTTGATGATGGAGAACTTGGTGGCTGGCCTGATGGAAATTTGGATATGACTGAACTAGCTCTTGATTTTGAGGAGTTTTTTCAAGTTCTGCAGAAACTATGCTCGTGATCTTTTAGATTTAAATCCAACTCTGCATGTTTAGAAACTTGGTTTGTTAATCATGGAGGAAAAGATGATGATTTCCTTCTCCTTCACTTTTTTGGTTACATTCAGGGGCGGATCTAGAATTTTTTTTAGGAGGGGCCAGTTTATACACTTTCTAAATTAGTAAGGGCCTAAATTAGGTTATATGATAAAACAGAGGAAAATAATCGAATCTAACCCCGTCCCTGGCATCAAACACACACTCAACCATCAAACCAGATATAACTTGTTGAAATTTATTACAATAAATATATAAAATAGGATCTTAGGGTGGGCCTGGCCCCCCTTTGCTCCCCCCAAATCCGCTCCTGGTTACATTGGGAATCCTAATCTAAATTGTAAACTAATCAACACTGTCGAGTTCGAACTTACGACCACTAACCCCACAAACCATGGGAGATGCCAACTCGACTAGAGGTAGCAGGCCTCCTCTTCTTTTCTTCACAAATGAAGACACTATACAAAATAAGAAACTTAAGTGGGCTAGTTTTCGTGAAAGAAATACTGGGCCTAGAGAGCTGTTGGTTAAGCATTTCATGTGAGCCGCTTTTAAGTTACTAACACAAACGAAGCACCGCGGCCTTAACTCGCAATAAGGCCAACGAAAGTCCACGCAGTGGGCATGCCTTCATGTGATGTCGTGAGCTATCGAGCAATGGGTTCTCGAAGGTACTTTATTAGTAGTTTCTCTCTTGTTCTTTTATGTGTCTTTTACATAGCTGCTAGTGGTGGGTAGGACTCGTCATGTGGAGAGTAGTCCAGGTGCTTCACAAAATGCGTGAGAGAGGGTATAGGACGAAGACTTTTGATGCTTTTTTTTTGGCAATTAGCCTCTGTTAAACTGGGGAGCACATGAAATTGGGCTCTGGGTTCTTGTTTGATGAGTTGAGGAAGAAGGGTCTTGTTGTTGCAAGTAGCATTAATCCACTTCCATGTCTCTTTGCACCGCCAAACTCCATCACCAATTTCGCCAAACCAGGACTTTCATAGCTGCAAGGGTCAAATGGGTACGCGACGCTTACTTAGATAAAGCGGTATCCAAGGAGAAGGACCTAAAACAGACCATTTCTCTCAAGAACAAAATCCTTTCTTCTCCCTCCAAGTCCCTGCCTTTATCCTCTCTTTCCCTCCTCAAACCTCAGCTCAAGCTCCCCACCACGACACAAGAGTTCTTACAGAAATATTCCTATGTTTTCTCTGAATTCCAACCCTCTCCATCTCTCCCTCTTCATGCCAAACTCACCCCTCTTTCTCTCTCAGTTCACAAGGAAGAGCAAGCCGTTTATAATTCAAGAGATTATCGGGATGATGCCATCAAAAGGCTAGCTAAGCTTTTAATGCTTACGAGAGCGAAAAGGTTGCCTTTACATGTTATTGATACGTTCAAGTTTGATTTGGGTTTGCCGCATGATTACTTCACTGCCCTTTTGTCAGATTATCCTGAATATTTTCATATCTGTGAAGACGGAGATAGTTTAGGTAGCACTGAAACTACATTCTTCTTAGAGTTGGTGTCATGGAAAGTTGAATTAGCTGTGTCTGAATTGGAGAAAAGAGCAGCAAATGGCGATATAATGAATGTCAAGAGAGGGCAGCGAATTCCCTTCACGTTAAGCTACCCGAGTGGTTTTGATTTGAAGTAGAAGGTGCAAGATTGGGTCTTCCAATGGCAAGGGTTACCATACATCTCGCCCTATGAGAATGCCTTCCATTTAAATCCAAATGGAGACCAAGCTGAAAAGTGGACAGTGGCAGTGTTACACGAGCTGTTATGGTTGCTGGTGCCAAAGAAGACTGAGAAACAGAATATACTTCGCTTGGGTGAATATTTGGAGTTTGGAGATAGGTTTAGGAAGACTTTGGTTCATCATCCGGGGATCTTTTATGTTTCAAATAAGATCAGGACACAGACTGTTGTGCTTAGAGAGGCTTACAGGAAAGATTTCTTGATGGTGAAGCACCACTTGATGGGTATGAGGTTCAGGTATATTTATCTTATGAACAAAGATGAAAAAAGGCCAAAAAGAAGATGGTGTTTTGCGTGGTAGCTTGAAGCAGCAAATTGTTTGTTTTGTCTTCCCCATAAAGGAGTAAGCGAGGAAATAAATAAACATGACAAGGAATAGAAGAGGTGAAGTCAGTGGTTCTTCATATTCTTAATCCTAGTTGTGTTTTCACTCGGTAGCAACTTATGGGCGACCATCATGCATTATTTTTGAAGTCTTTTTGAAACTATGACAAATGTGACATGAAAAATATAATAAATGTGACATCGGGTATCATTTATTTATTGGACTAATATCATTCTTTATCCTTGTAAGCATATATACTTCCAATTTTTTTTTTATAAGTATTTTTCATTCTCAGATTCAAAGAAAAAATCAAAAAAATATAAGCATTAAGTTTCGGCTGGACGTTTCCCGGTTCTCACCTTTGTGTTGAGATAAATAAATAGATGAGAAAAGGGCCCATGATGGGTTTTGCAAAGAAGCCCAATACTGATTTCAGCTTAAGACCGTTTTGTGATGTAGTCAGCCCACAGAATTGGGCTTTTTCTTTGTAGTAAATGGATGTGGTCTGTATTGTAAAAAAAAAAAAAAGTAGCTACGACATGTGTGTTTTTAGGATTGGATGATGAGGCGAGTTCAACTTCGTGGAGTATTATCCAATACTACAATTTTTTTTTTTTCAGAAATTTTCAATCACATTCGATGAAGGTAACCCTTCTCCGATGACCTTAAGGAATTCTGTATATATATACATATAGAGTAAGTATTGGACTTGATTAACTCATCATCTATTCACCTCTATTAATTCTTGTTTTCTCTCGATAGTTATTCGTTTTCTTCAACTACGTACCGTGATGTCTAAGCCTTCTTCTGGTTCTTATCAGGGAATAGGCACGAACTCATCACCTTTGGTCATCAAAGTAAGCATTATTCTCTAAATTTTTTTTATTGATTCATTCTTTACCTTCAAAGTCCTTAGTTGGTTCTTTTTCTTTGAATTTCTTACTGCGATTTAGGTTTTTCTTTCTACTGTTAATTTGCTTTCTCTCTAACGAAAAAAACAAAGAACAGTTAGACTCAATTTTGTTAGTCCCTCTGCATAGTTTGTTATAAACCTCGTTTCCTAGAAGACCCTAATTAAGAATTGAAGTTGTTTGATTTAATGATAGTTTAATTTGTTCAATGACTTAGCTATTTAATTGTAACCATAGAAATTCCTTTTCTTAACTCCAGGTCTCACATGGAGATTCTACGAGACGCATGACACTGGATGCAGATGAGAATGGAGGATTGATGCTTAACTTTAATGATTTGAAAACAAAGATTTACAAACTTCTCAAGTTTGAGCCTAATGTTGATTTCAGTATCACATACACCGATGAAGATGGAGATACTATTGCATTGGTAGATGATGGAGACATTAGTGATATTCTTAGGCAGCGTTTGAACCCTCTGAGACTTGTGGTGAAGTTAAAAGGGGATTATAATCCTAAGCCTGATCATGAAGATTTTGATTTCCTCTTCAACAACTTTGATTATTTAGACAAATATGATGATGAATATACGCCAAGGCCTTCTCTTCCACGGTTTGCTTGTGCAAACAAGCCAACTGCACCGCATGCTTCTGCTGCAAAAACTCCAAGTCAAAATTTGCTGAATACAGCTACTTGGGATTATGCAATATTTGATAATGGAATCACATCTCCAAGGTAACGTACGTAAATAACTTTTTTCTCGTTGCTTTTTTATTATTGTTTTTTTTTTTACCATCTTCCTAATTATGTTCATTGTATTTTGTATATATTTTGTCTTGTACAGTGTTTATTATGAGCTGTTTTCCGGAGGAAAAACGATGGGATGTTTAGGAATGGGTATCAATGTCGTCAGTGCCAACCAAGGTTCTCTTTATTCCACCCCTGATTTTGGTTTTCCAGGACCAATTAAATCTTCGGTCAGTGAAAGCAGCTTAGAGACCAAAGAATCTGAAGATAATGTATGCAAAGAGCGCACTGAAACCAAGACCCAGAATTTCCCTCTCCAGGATGCTTATGAGGATGAAGTAGTACGTAATACATATATTGAATTGAAAAAAAAAAAAAAGAAGAAGAAAAACACAATCTTTTTTATTAGTTTTAATTTTTTTAATCTATACTAATTATCACTACGCAATTATATTCTTACCAACTTGTTTTTTTTTTTTTTGTATAGAACCAATACAAAGATTTTCTTGAAGATGAAGAATTCAATACTTGGGCTTGGGTTGAAGACTGGCAGAGGAAGAAACTCTCTACCAAAAAGAGGATTACCAGAAGGAAGTTCTAAATTTTTTTCCTCCGTTTGATGTCACTAAACGTGATTTGACAAACTTTGGTTTTGGCAATTATGTTTTACATTTTTTGGGTATTGTTTCTCTTCTCTTTTGCTACTAATACATCTTGGGATGGATTTTCAACATATTATAATAACGATAACAATCATTTATATAAAATTATATAATTTTTCATGCCTGTTGGAGATGCAGAATCAATCGTCTGGTATCTATATTAACTATGTAATTTACTGGTGCGAGCATTAGATGTAATATTCCACAATGGGTTCGCATGATTCTTGTGTATATATATTAACGTGTGGTCAGTAGTTAGGGAAGGATGAATGACATGAAGCTTTGTAATTCAAGAACAATCGTGGCTGAAAACAATTTAATTTTATTTGATCGTCCTTGAAAATTATAACATTGAATTAAAAACTGCAAAGAACTTCTAATAAAAATAACTGAGACTATCCTAACTTCTAATCAATAGTTGCATTCATCGCAACTCCGCCTAATTATCAAAACTAGGCCTATAATGGCCTGCAAATCCTCCATAGTAGGGAACACCAGTCCGTGGCAGCCATAGGTCACCCTTTAGAAACTCTCTCACAGTAAATGGTTTTGCCTGAAACCAGTCCGTTAGGACTTTGAAGGTTGGCCATGTAACTCTACTGCTTGTGTTGGACCCTGGCCCTTGATTATTATACTCCCTGTAAGTACCCCACATCAAGGGTCTACCATCCCATTCTTCCCATCCTTGGGGGTCAATGATAGAATCTAACCATGACTCCATCACTATCACTGTGGAGAAATCAGACCATGGTCGTCCAAGGAATGCATTGAAGTCAAACAGGCTACTCCTATCCAAGGTAGGCGATAGTGTTAGTGTACAATTCTGGATGACATATCCAGAGATTTCCTCAGGAGATTTCTTGCGTTGAGCAGTGAAGGTTGCTGTCCCATTTGGAAGGCTAACATACAAGTTACAGTTCTGGAAAACTGCCAAAGAGTGGCCAAATATGAAATCCACTGTCCCATAGATGTTGCAATCTCTAAAGAACTGTGACCCTTTTTTAGCATAAAGCGTGTCTTGATGTCCCAAGAAATCACACTGGTAAAGAGCTGATCGATTTGCTTCAATCATGAAAGCAGCCGCCTGGTCTTCACTTGGAGGGGCTGCATTCTCGAAGGTTATGTATTTGGCCACGAACCCATCTGCTTTTACAACTGAAACATCATCATAAATATTCATGGATTAGAAATATGCAAAATATCATAAGAGATGCGTTTCGTTTAGCAGTCCTGCAGATTATATATATTATCAGAACACATTATTATATATACATATTATCAGAATGCAACGGATACATCACAGGATATACACTCAAGAGTCCTATACTAAGTATAATACCTAACAAGCTACTTAAAAAACGTATCACTAATACTTATCTTATAAAACCCTAGACACGAATTATATGCATGTTCCATGAGTATCTTTCTGTGGTGGTATGTATATGTCACTCGAAGGCGAAAAGCTCTATGGAATCAAAGTAAACCAGAAAGAAATATCAAGCGAGGCTAATATATATTTACTGCTTTGGTTCTTACCAACGGTAGCAGTTTCATGTGTCTTGAAGCCACCACCAGCACTCCGATTCCCTGTGATCTTGGTGGTTTTAGCGCCATCACCAACAAGAACTATATTGGTCATGTTTTTTGGAATAAACACATATTCCTGGTAAACTCCGGCTTTGATATGGATGGTGTAGGGAACCTTTGAATGAAGTGGTGCATTGGCCACGGCTTCATTGATGGTTTTGTAGTTGCCACTATCATCAGCTGCCACTGTTACATCAAACTTTTGGGCAGATATTGGAACCAAAACCAATAGGAACATGGACATCAAGGCAGCAGCAGTAATAACACTAACCCTCGCCATGATCGTATTGATCTTGGCTCTCTAAAGAGTAAAAGACTTGATGATGGCGGTGACTTTTTTCTTCTGTTTCTTCTTTCTCTGTGCGTGGTTTTTATATATACTCCACAAAAGGAGTTGTAAATTGTAGTATCTTTGAATATACCAAATCAAATGTGATGAGCTGTATTTTTTTCCTATTCTTTTGATGCATGAACTTTTGCCTTATATTTTACTTATGGGTAATAATTCTTTCCAATTTTTCAGCCGGGACACTACATAAATCTTTCTCCCTTTCTCCAATAGCCCAGGTGGTGTAGATTTTTCCTATTCAATACAGTAAGAAATCTAATTCTTAACCATATTGTTAGATTCCTCCTATTAAATGTATATTTTCTTAGTTGTTTTATCCATGATCATTGAAATTTCTTTCCCCAACTGGCGTGGCAGATCTAATTCTTTTCAACTCGAAAAATCATTTAACAAATATTCGCTACATAGTTTACTTCTTTCCATATTTTAGCAGGTCATTCCAATTCTATTGATTGCAACACCTTTTTTTTTTTTTTTTTACCCTCTTCATATTTGAACCAGCTCGGCCAACTAACAAATTGCAGCCATCTGAAGCAAAGATTTTTTTTTTTTTTTGATTTTCCACTGGTATCCTGGGCCAGTCTACCTTTAAGGACATCAAGGCACCAGACTAAACCCAGCTCGACTCGGGTGGCTCACCTAGGTAATGGTGGGTGAGTCTCCCAAATGAGGTTTTCTACTCGAACCCGGGACCTCGCTTAAGCGGAACAAGTCGTTTACCACTTGAACCAACCTCAATTGGTAAAGATCCTTTCTTAATGGTATACACATAATCATAATTCCGAAATTAAAAAGAATAAATACTCAATACTTCACGAGATTGATCAACTACTCTAAATTACTTTGAAGGGAGTAGGTACAAAAGAATAATAAAAAAAAAAGTTACAAAGAAGCTGAAACTGTAATATGGATTCGCCTCTTGACAGTCAGCACAAGTCTAACTCTGCTGTTAAAATGACCAAGATCTTACACTTGTACAGGATATTGTGCCCTACTCTAATCTGAGCTGAGTACTAATTTCACTGAAGCACCTATATCAATCAAAATATTTGCCAGAGAAGAATTTAAAAGTAAGACTCTACCAGTAATCAACGCAAAAGGGAACTGAAGAGCGGTGACTGAAAGCACCACACTATTCCCCCAAGGATATGACAACAAAAACATCATCAAGAGACCATTTTCTTGGCTCTGATTTGTCAGGAGGATTAATTATGGCACGCTCTGCATTTGCAAGGCGGTAACCGATCACGATTTCACGTCTCTGACGACCCCTGATCACTATATCAAAAAAGGAAAGCTCCTCCTGATCAAATAGGTAGAATTCTGCTGGTTTAATGCACATCTCATTCCCCTGTGAGCAAAAACCAATGCAAAAATTTTAGCATTTTTGAGTTGGAGTTTCATAATAGTATTAAAAAGGCCATACAGAGTACTTCTCTTTTGTCATATCAGTTTACATCATGTATTTAACAACATGGAAGCACACAACAGTAGTAATGTCTGGAATAAGGTAAAAAAGGTACCTCCTCTGCAAAGAGTTCCTCAAGGACACGATTAATTTGCTTGTCTTCTGCAACCATTGCTAGTGCCATACTGACCAGCTCATTTGAAAGTACGTAATCGCTGATTCGGGACACTGATACCAGGTTTCTAGTTCTGGAATCTAGGATTTCACTAATGATAATAGATTTGTCAGAAGCCTGCTGCATTTCTCGAATCCAGGAGCTGTGAGAGAACCCGGAAAGTCTTAAAGATGTTGGCTTTGTATCTCTATAGGGAAGACGCTTTAACTGCAATCCAAGAGGGCAAGAAGAGACAAACTTAGTCAGATGTTGAAGCATGTCTACATTTGGAAACCTTCTTTTACAAGTAAACTATGCTATAGCTGCTAAATAAGGAGAAAAAAAGGCCAGCCCATGTAGAGCACACGAGGATTCTCTTTATTTCTAAACATCTAAGGCTTAAAACTTGTGATATGACCCAGTTTGTTCCAGTACTGGTTATTCCTCTGTTATGCATTAACTACAAGGTAGAATCTCACACTTGGATTCGTACACTCTTAAGCACAGAAGCAGCAGAGTGGTAGGTACCTGAATGTCTCGAATAAGAAGAAGAGTAGCAAGTGAACGTGAGTCAGAATGTACAATGGAGTCCTCTAGGGACTCATCTGCAAGAATTAGTATCTGTCCGTTAAAGAGTTAGTAATCAGAAGACAGATAAAGCCCATATATGAAACACTGCAGCTTCTAATGAAACACAAGAGAAGTGAAATAAGTATGACCTAGGATACCATAGTTTCACATGGATAAAGAAATAAACCCAAAATGTAATGACATTCAATGTTCTCATTTTTGGTGGGAGGGAGACTTACAGAATCAAAAGTCTCGAGAGGAAGACTCTCCAAGTGACGTCTGATGACAGCATTTCCCTCACGATGGACAAGTTTCAAGTTCTCTAACCCAGAAATATCAAGCCCGCCATCGATAAGCTTTCTTTCTCTTTCTTTTTCTGGCACCTCATTGAACATCCACAGTTCTGAACCTGGTGCCAGTAAAGCTTCCAGGACCTAATAGCAAGGCAGAGAAGCATTAGTCATGGAATCTAGTGCATCCACACAAAATTGGTCTCTAAAGTTGAAAGCAATTAGGACTTCGCATTCTATCCAGAGACTTTTACCATTATCATGTCATCAATGTCTCGGCGCCAGCCACAAAACAGGATCTTCTCAGGAAATTTTGGAGGATCTATTGTTTTTGGACACGAGCCCCTGCGTACCTGACCCAAGTACAGCAAGCGTGAGATAAGGAATCCCATGTGAAGTGCTCTATTCTTGCTCAAAAAATTAAGAAACATTTGTTCCTGCTTTAGACTGATGCTTAAGGCATATGTTATTTTCAATTAGACTGAAGATAATGAGTAATGAGCTTAACATAGTTTTGCTTTGTTTGACACCCATTCTGCAAATCATCAGGCACAGTAGATTCTAGTGTGAATCTCCAACTATTACTATATCAAGTGTGTAGAGAAAGATATACCTCTTGAAGAGGAGCTGGAGCATAAGTGTCATCATCCTCAGCTATGACAATGATTTCATCGCCTTCTTTTAGAACATAATTATCATCTGGATTCAAGTTTATCTTTCCACCTTCAGCAGCAACCTTAACCCCACAAGGGACTGCATCGGGAAAGGAAATGAGCACATCTTCGAAACGCAGACCCTCTAACTGAGGCCACCTTTTGATGTAAAACTCGGCATTTTCAAACCCCAATATGTCTTCCCAAATCTACACAAAACAAGAAAAATTAATACTTTATGAAAATAGATACACGAGAGATTATAACAGTGGAAAAGAAAGAGGGACATCATGCATAAGAAGTGGTTACCATCAGGAAGGAATAGAGAAGGAGGTTTAGGAAGAGAGCAGAATAATTGGCTGTATAATAAACCTCATAAATGCCACTTTTAAAAAAATATGATCAATCTTACTAACCTGTGCTAGACCAGGTTGCAGGGCACATTGTATCATTAAACGTCCAATCACATCATGTGCAACAACTGTTTCGATAAGCTCCCCTCCCACAAGCTTCACCAGATGTTCATTGTCAAGGTCACTCATTTCTACAACAACATGACCCCTCAAACCCTCTTTCACCCCAGTTAAACTAAGTACCACTCTTAAAGCACGTGCATCACTCTGGCATATTCAAGAAAAATTTCAAGCATTAGCATTGCTTCACAAATTATACAGATTACAGTGTTGCACTGGGATATTCAGAAAGAACCTGATCTGCATTTTCATCAGATGCTAGTACAATGATAGCACGCGCCTTTGAAACTGAAACCTGTAAGTGGACAAGAAATAAATACGAATCCATACCCAAAACCTCTGGAAGTAAAATAACAGGGCAGCAGTATTGTAAAACATACTTTCTTTAAGTCAGCGAGGATGAGAGGACTGCCACTTCTGCATATAACAGAGGTTCCCATGAAATCAAATTCTAGCTTTGCAATATCCATTTCCATTTCTTCCTTGTCTCTTTCTGCCAGTACAACAACAACGCCACCGCCAACACTCTTGTTTGCAATTGCTAGTTGCTTCAAAAGAGAACCCTATAACCAAGCCATAGTTTCTTTTATTCTTTTGTATCAAGAACCTAATAGTATACCCCAATATCTTCACCACCAAAAGCTAAACGAATACAGATAGCATTCCAGGTATATTTACAGTGTACAAACCATTAGGTTGGAAAAGGTGCACTTTTCTCAACTTCACTGTCAGAGAAGGTACCACTAAGAAGTAGAGCATTCAACTAGTAAGATGATTCATCTCTCACAATCTTGAGAAACGGTTAATGTCAATATAGCCAAATATAGTGCATGATCCATATTACATAAGAATTCTCTGAGTGTTGCATATGCAAACTAGCTACAGAATGATCCAGTATAGGCAATATTTAAGTCTTACCAATTTGTCACTCCATCCAAGAATCAGTATGTGGTTCTTCTCAATGACTTCACTCTTCCCTTTCCGCAATGAATCTACTTTCTCAGAGATGGCATCTGAAACAAGTCCTAGCATCATAGCAAATATAAGCATACCCCCTGAACTTATAGAGACAGAAACAATCCTTGGCCCGGTGCCAACCCTATCTGCATGATTTCCTGAATCAGCAACGAAAGTCCAAGACAGCCAAAGCGCTTCCGCCAAGCTACCGTCACTGACCGCATACAATGCTAAGCCACCAAATCCTATAAGAAATATCGTTGCAAAGAGCAGTGCAAGGAGCTTTGCATAAGGGTAAACAGAGAAACAAACATCCACCATGTATGCAATCCTCTTCTTCAGTGGAACTTCTTCCTTGTTGTTCCGTGTTCTTTTCGAGAAAGCCTTTATCCGGGGATGATAATCAAGATATTTGTAGAATACAAAAGGCATAATAAGTGTGGCGATCACAGTATACAGAGCTACAGTTCTACTGTCAGCATTTCCAAATTCCGGTTGCAGAACTTGGATGGTGGAATTATCAACAGCACCTTTTCTGCTACATATAGTAAGTAGATTATTATACTCTTCCTGCAAGTATAATAACAATACTTAGTAAATGTTGGATATAAAACCATATGTCAGTATTTTGCCCTCCTTTATCTTTACTAAATCCGTAACCATAAGGATTGGCTTTGAAACTCATACCACATAAGGAAATTCCCAAAATAAGAAAAAGAAGCAGACTTTGAATTAATTGACGTACCTCTAGTTTCCAGAATTCATTCCGCAGGTAAATTGAATAACAAAAGAACACTATACAAGCGCAAATTAGCTGCCATAGAGAACAGAGAAGAACAATTAGCAGACTGCAGAAAGGAAACAAATGTTAGCTAAATCCTAGAACTCCACTTGATCTCGAACAAAACAGAGAATAACACAATGCTCCCCCCTCACTTTTGGTAAGAAAGAAAGTTTCTTTTACTTCACAAACAAGAATTGCATATTTTCAGAGAAAATTAGCAAAGTAGCTGAAATTAATAAGCATGGATACTGCAAACTACCATCTTTTGAAGCATCTATTTACTTGTAAGTCAAACAGGAAAAAAAAAAGCAGCTCTATAACACAAATCTGGAGCTAAGAGAAAGAGAATTACCGAATAGAAAACCAAAGAAAAATTCAATCCCCGGCTTCTCCTCACACTAGACTGAGTCACAGGACTCGAGTGCTGAGTCGCCAAAACTTGACTCGCTCCCGTTTTCACTTCCTTGTCTACATTATTAGTCGCTCTCTCCTCCCCTTTGACTTTCGTTGAAGTACCACCCGCCGCAGCCCCACCGCTTCTCATCTTCTCCTCCGTCACCACCTTGTTATTCCCGCCGCCGCCGCCGCCTCCACCGCTACGTCGACCCTTCACCGTGACCCGGTTCCTGGCCACGTGGGGCCCGAGAAATGATGGGTACATCCAGTCTCTATCGCCGAAGAAACTACTACTACTACTACTGCTACCGTTATTACTGTTACTGTTGTCAACGAGAACACCCCCACCACCATAGTTACTGCTGCCGCTGACGCTGGGGAGGTGGTGGGAGGATAATGCATCGGGGTTGATGGAGAGGCGGAGATCGGGGGCGGAAGTCCGCGGTGAGGCGGCGGAGAAGGAGCTGCTGCGGCGGACGGCGGGGAAAAGCGGGCCGGGGAAGTGAGAGTTGTCGTCCGATATTGAAGAAGAAGAAGAAGAAGAGGAAGAGGTTGATGATGTTTTTGATTTCTTTAAAAGTGGCGGTCTCTCTGCAAACGATGGCTTTTTAATGGAATCATTAGTAGAGGAAGAAGAAGGAGGTGTTGTTGGTATTGGTGGTGGCAGTAGTGAGTTCTCTTTGCTGTTTTGCATCTTCTTTGCAACAAACAGAGAGAGATCTAAGACAGAGAGAGAAGGGAGAGTTCGTTTGTTGATGTTGAGTTTAGGACAGGAGAATCTATTATTACAGTTACTTTTATGAGTTTGGTTTTTCCTTTCTACTTCTGCCTTTCTTGTTTTGCCACTTGCAGCTTATTGTCTTAATAATAGTGAATCTGGACCGTACAGGAGAGTGGGATCATTTTAAAAAGGTGGAGGAAAGTGGGGCCAAGGAATGACGTGGACGGCTGGGATTGTAGATTGGGGTTGTGCAGTACATTCATCATTTTCTCTTTCCCTTTCTTTTTTTGGCCCTTTTATTGGGGGGTTGTGATTTTGCAGAATAGAGTGAGTGATTCTGTTTTCTGGTTATTTTCAGTTTTTGTTGTTGACCTTTTGTGTTAGTACAAGAATCCAGTGAAAAGATATCTATCACGTGCCCGTCAAGTTGTAATGGGAAACCTGCTTTATATCTTTTTGGTCTTTTTCATATTGCATTTTGGTAATAATTTTACATCAATTTTGTCTTCAACTTAGCTTTTTCGCATTACATTACGTGTATCCACGCACCCTTTTTTGCAACTACACAATACTCAAAAACAGCCGTTAAAAGTGGAGTGAAAACTGGTCAATTTTGAGAAATTTGAAACATGCATTTGTTTGGGAAGTTTTATATGTTCTGATTACAATACCTTGTTTCTTCTTCAATTTAATCTTTCATCTATTGCAAGATTAAACTTCTAAGCGGTGGTGGAGATTCTTATATACATGTACTTTGGAAGTTTTTAAAGGTCGATCTTATCAACTAGAGACTAAAGACATTCATTGAATGGAGAAGATGCTTGATTAATATGTCTAAGGCTATGCTGATTCTCTTCCATTCCACGACTTCTGTTAGCTGATGAGACAGGGGAAAAGTACCCTAAACGTGAAGGGAAAGGTGATAGACAAATCTTCTGGCATTCCTTTGTGCAGCTATCACTTGCTGATTGATTTTCCTTGTTTCCAGTGCCTGGAGGGGAGTAAGGAGTTTTGCTGTTTAACCTGTAAAAACATAAACAAAAAACCACTACTTAAATGGCGGGAGCTGACTAATTTTGTGTAGTTATAGTCTCCTGTGCTAGTCAATAGTAATGCTAGTTAACCTTGAGGGCTACTCTTTTATTTTGGGTCTTTAAAGGCAAGTAATTGAATTACAATGCCTACAAGCCTGTTGTTGATACTAAGGATGGAACTTTCAATTACCTGAGGCGACGTTTTTCTAGAAAATGTTTCAGCGACAACTTCCTTGCAATTGGAATGTCTGTAAGCATAGATTAACATAGAATTAAGTGATCGAGAGGGCAGCAACAATAATGGTTATAAACCCAAATTAAGAGCAAGCTTAACAGTATTCAAGTTGGTAAAGCATGATCATGAAAGGAAAAGTTTACCCGCTTCTAACTTGCAGGCTGATGATGTTATATTAGGCCGCGGAATCAATTTCTTGATTCTTGTTTTTGGCAGTTCTTCTTCAGTGGGAGCAGGTCTTGGCACAGAGCTTTCACCAGCAAGCACCATGATGGCTTTGGCCTATATATGAGCAGAAAAATCTAATTAACACTATAGTATACTAGTGCCAATTACTGTCACTAAAATTGCAAAAGTTCATATCCATAGGTTAAAATTTTTAAGAAAATTATAGCATTGGTAATGAATCTAGATCGGTTCACCTTATCAGCAGGGACATTGTCATACACATTGATAATCCCAGCATAGAATATTGTGAGCTGTGCTGCTGAAGACTCGCCATCACCCACTACCCCAGTTGCATCACTCCTGTTTATGCACAAATTAGGCCATTTGACCAAATCATGATATAAGGAAAAAGTTGCATTTGCAGAGTGCAATATAAGCAGCTGCTTTGATTTAGCTGCAAATGATTTTCTGGGTTGAAGTTTTAATTTTTGTTGCATAGAGAGTACCTAAATATTCCTGGAAGCAACTCCTGTTCAAGGTAGGAAAGGGTTCGAGGTTCATTGCTCCCAAATTTTGGTGGGCGTAAAGGGCGTGGACACCTGGTGTAGGTAACCTCTGATGCTCCCATGCCTGTTTTGCCTGCATTAGCTTTCGGGAACAGATATTTTTTGAACATGCAAATGGTCTGAGACATGTCCTTTGTCAAGGCGAATCCCGTTTTTTGGTCCTCGTTCGAGATTAATCTACTCGAAGAGGGACTTATTAGTGGAGTATTCTTATTGTTACATTCAGCTTCCAAGTCAATCTCTTCTTTCTTCACACACACAGTCCTCATACTGCAACAGATGTATGCAAGCTTCCCAGTTGAACCTGCAGCATATGAGGAGACGAGAAGCTACGAAGTTAGATCCATAAGCACTTTTGGCTGCAAAAATCATTTCGGTTATATCTTTTATTACAACCCAGAAAGACAGAAGGCAAACCTGGAAAGATTGTGAGAAGGGTAGACCTGAACTTGCCAGTTTCTACTGATGTCAAGTACTACATGAAAGTATAAAATCAGGTAACAGGGCGAAGTATATAATATACTTGGAAATGGCTAGGAAATAACGCCTTGTTGAGCTGGCTTTCAATGGATACTAATTCCTAAACAAACCACATTATGGCCTTTTTTATGATTTTGTTGTGAAAAGTTAAGAGCATGCTTCCAATTCGGTGCAACTGTGTTGTTTTGACAACGTGTCTAAACACAAGACAGTGCAACCCACAGAGTAGCTAGCTTTAGTTTTGCAAACATAGATCATAGACGTACATGACCAATTTGGAGAGCACTAGTAGTTGCTTCTCTGTTAATTTCTGGTATCAGGTATGCATGACTTATAAGCATATATATAGAACTCCCTTGACAATATTGCTTGGTTTTTATAAGTGATAGCAGAAATTAACGTAGTAGTTGGAGCAAGTAGTGTTAGAGTGTTGTACAGTGATCATCAATATCAGAAAAAGAAAAAGAAACAACGACAAAATATGATGCTTAGTGACAATTCACACACGTGAAGAAAATATAATGTTCCCTCTTGGTGTTAAACGGAACAAGATGAAGGCAGACAGCCAACTAATCTTCCCGACATGGAATGCATAGTCCATATCATCCACCAAGACAAGGCGCAACATGTTCATATCGGGCACCAATCATGCTCATCTTAATACTTGGGCAAAGTTTAAAAATCTTTGTGCTTTCATGACCTTTTCCACATGTTTATGCCCCATGTGTATATTTCTATTAATATATACCGGCAAACCAACAAGGTTTATGGTCTTAAACGTTTGTCGAATTCGAGATTGTCATATTCCTTAACAAGAACAACGAGTGGGCAAGTATTATTTTAAAGCATAGCTCGCTGTTAATGCACAAGCCAACCTTGATCAATTAACCATGTAGCTTAGTAAGTCGCGTTATTTGAGCTCTATTCATTTGGTCTATCTTGTTTACAAGTAATCAAAGACAATGACAAAAAATAACATAAGAAACCCTGTTTAATATCACGGAAAGAAACTAAAACAGAATTTACACGAGTAACCCACAAACTGTCTCATTTCAGTACTTGATTTGATTCTTTCTCAGGACGATCCTGGGTTTCCGTGGGATCAATGTACCTCCAAAAGAAACCTAAGCTGCTACCCATGATGTTCATAATCACAGCGGACATAGCCGGTGGTAATGCAACCATTGGTGATGCAAAACGGGCTGTTGCTAAAACCACACCCAAGGAGGAGTTCTGCATACCAACCTGCAATAATGTAGCAATGGAAACGAGAGAAATGAAGTAGGGGTTAAAGCTTTGTGATAAGCTACTCCATAATTAAGAGGCAAATTCCTGGTAGCCAAAGGAACATCCAAACCATAGCAGCATCAAGAACAGGTAAGCATCTAATGAACTCGTACCTCAATGGAAATTGCTCGCCTTTGCGGTTCTTTAAACCCACCAATTGCTGCTGATATATACCTGGAAACAGAAAGAAACTCGATATATAATCTCGAAGATCAAAGAAATTACAGATACAAATGAAGAGAAATCTTACCCCACAAGGAAGCCAGCAAAATGTAACAATATCACAGCGAGAAGTATAACACCCAGTTCTCCAGACAAAATCGCTCTAATACGAAGAACTAGAGAGGCATCAGATGGAAGTGATGCATTGACCATTGCGGATTGAAGACGAACAACATTTTCAGAGAACACACTGGAAAAAAAAAACCCATAGAACATAAGTAATATGTGAAAGGGAAAGAGAAATCCAGAAGCATCAAATTCAATGGTAAGAAATCAAATTATAACAAGAACCTGCATGCCAGCAGTGATGACGTTAAAACAGCAAACAAGGGGGCGAAGGGTATTACTGTTTTTACACCAGCAGGAAATTTGCTCTGTACATAAGAACCTAGCAGAAGTGGAGCAACAACCACCTAGGGAGAAATAACAACGACCGCAATATCAGTGAATTGAAGTTCTTATAGCTGATGATGCTAAGTATATGTAGGATAGGTAGCAACTAGCAATTAAAAACTTACTTGCAGAGAGCTTACAGAAAGCCCAACAGCATCCACAGGAACATAAGTTCCAGCCAGAACCTTTGTCAGAAATGGAGTGAGAAGCACTGCACCAAGAGTAGTGCACACTGTCATAACAATAGATAGTGGAACATCGCCTCGAGCAATTAAGGTCACCTGTAAGACAACTTCAGAAAAACTGATACAAATTTATATCTCATCATTATGGAGGCACTACATTTGGAAATATTCTAACCCTCTTAATTCTATGACCACGGCAGAAGAAATGGATGTAATTGATAATTCTCGGAGGAAAACAGTGTCAATCAAAGTGGACAGAGGCCACCTTTTGCAAAATGCAAGGCAATGGTTGGAAATAGGCATTTACTTTCACATTTTGAGAAGGAAAAAAAAAAAAAAGGGTTTTGGAACTGGAAAACAAAGGGACAAAGTGCTCTTACCACATTAGAAGCGGTACCTCCAGGACAACAACCAAGCAATATCAATCCAACAGAAACAGAAGGCGAAAGCCCTAAGCATTTGCTAACAATCAGCCCAAAAGCTGGCATAATCGTATACTGAGCAATGCATCCAAACAGTATCTGAACAAAAATTGCAGACAACACAAAACCCATGAATTTCATCTCCTGAAGCACTCTTACACTTCAACCACTCAAGATTCGAGAGAAAAGTATGAACCTTCGATAAAATATACTCACAGAGAGAGGCCTTTGCTTGAACAGACCAAGCAAGTCCTTAAGCTCCAAAGTGAGGCCCATAGCCAACATGATTAAACCCAATGACAAACTGTACGAGGTTGGTCCTGCCTTCACAAACCAAGCAAAGGTAGATGGTCTCAAGCAGGCAACAACCCCACCAACGGTCACATACAGCGGGTACAGGCTTGCAGCGGTGGACAGCACATTTTCCCATCCGGGTTTTGCTGGAATTCCAGGCAGGGGATGACCAGAATCCCGACTAACTGACCCCGGTACTAATGTGACCAGTTTTCTTCTAAACACTACTGGCTGTGAAGAAATGGCAAATTGCTTGGGTTTGATGGGACTGCTGATTTTCAAGTTGCGGGGATTCTCTGGAAGTAGAGCAATGGGAGTGTGAGTGAAAGCAAGAGAGGAGCACATGATTTGGTTTTAGCCTGGCCTGTTTTTTGACTGGCTTTGGTCATTGGAAGTGATATGCTAGCTACTTCAGTTTGGATTTTTGAGGTTCATAGGATGATTTGTCTGTTAGGAGAGGATCTAAAGAACAGTGGGTGTGGTTCGCTGTAATGACACGTCACAGACAACGCCAAGTGGAAGTTCCCGCTGGGCTCCACGTCATGCAAGGTTGCTAAAAGTGAGAACAGTATTTAGTGGGCTTTAACCCAAATAAAAACATTAATGGGCTTGTTAGATCAAGCTTGGCTTCATGGGCTTATTTCCTGGTATAACGTTGTTGGAGTCGGGATGCATTATTTGCCTTCCTATGCATGGATTGTATGTCGTTTAAAAAGATAAGCGAAAGTTGGATCAAGTTGGAGTTAAACTTCTGTTAAGAGAAACGTAGGATTTAAGTGGCCCAATATGCATTCCATCAGAAAATTTGAAGTCAATCAATACTGCCCGAGTTTAATAAAATGTACTTTCTTCCAATCTTCATACATTCACAATAGAAAAACCAAAAAAAATGATTAATCAACAATGCTACTCTGGATTTGTAAAGTTTAACAAGAAAAAAAGAAAGGGACATAATTAGAGCAGAGATGGTCAATGGTTGCCTGGCGTGACAGGGTAACCAATCCCATGCCTTCTGGTTGGGAAAACCACAAACAAGAGGCTGCAGATTAGGCCAATTCCAACAGGAACGGTATCAAGAACTTCTTGAGTCTCGTGTTCAGGCATGGGATAGAAGCAGCTCAACACATTCTTGTCCCTTAAAGCCACAGCAACAAACACAAGCACAGATAAAACAGCATGAACCCCATCAATGAACCTGATTCTATACTTGCTCAAGTCAGGCAGGCCTGAACCCTTAACATCATCAGGGCAATCAAACAGCAATAACCCTTTAAAAGTTGCAAACCCGTAGTAGACTCTTCCATCTGTCGATGACCTTACACTGTCTGTGAAGGAAGCAAGAAAGCAAGAGGCAGCAAGGAGGGAGAGGAGGAGGAAAGTCAGGGGGCGAGTGGCGGAGTCACAGGAACCGTTGTTGGTGAAGATTGGGGTGAGGAGTTGGAAAGCTAGGAGGGTTCCTGTGGGGAGAAGGTTGGCAAGGTTTGCTGTGCTTGTCAGGGTTTGTGAGATTGCTCGTTGAGAGAAAGTGGGTGGCCTTGGTGGTTTGGATTTTGGGGTTTCAGGTTCATTATTATCGTCTTCTGATGAGCTTGAACTTGCTGTGGATATCTCGGGTATGGATTTCTGCTGCTGGGAGGTGGATCTTGTTCTCAGAGACGACATAGTTTTCTGGGTGAAGGGTTAATTTGTACGTAAACAGAAGTCTGATATTGCAAATACTGTTCTAGTTTTGATGATGATGAGACTTTTTGGGCAAGGATGAGAGATTGTGATATGTCTTGAGAGACAGGTAATATAAGGATTATAAAGATAATTCGTAGTGCAAAATTAGGTGTTATTAATTACTTGTTCTAAAAGTTTTCTAAGCTTAGATATCTCCAAAAAAAGTCGGTTGAAGGATTGTTCCCATAGAGTTTCCGGTTGGCTCAAGTTACATTAACTATGAGCATTTCATATGCGTGACGCTATTTACAAGTAGCAATTTAATAGGGTCTATCATAAGTTGACATGGCTCAAATTTTGTATAAAAAAAGTATGGTTAACTTCCCACCAACCCAAAAGAAGAAAAAAAATTAGAAGAAGAGATGGGATGTTGACCGCAATTTTCAGCCAATCCAGAGAGAGTAATTCAGGTTCAGATTGGAATCATCACAAAAAAACCAAGTGGTCTTATTTCTCATCAACTTAAACTTTTTAATGCCCCAAAAGAAAATTCAGGTTCCAAAATTATCAGAAAATGTGTTTTTTTATTATTAATTGGTTGTCAAAGAGCACAAGACATTCAGTAGCCACCGAAAAGCCTACAAATTATTGTGTGCCCCCCAACAAATGATTATGATATTAACACGCCAGACATCTCAGGCCTCTCTTGACAACCCAATAGCACTGCCAATATTCTCTCCTAATAGTTAGTAGACCTTATATAAGCAAATGCCATAATATGTGGTAGTGGCGGATTAGTCATTTTCTTTTATTTTATAGGACTAATAAGTAATAATAAAAAATTGTTTTCAATGAAAGAAGAAAAATCAATTCCCGTCTTAGCAGCCCGAGGTGGTCTCTGGGCTTACCTTATCCCGGACAACAAAATTTCAAAGCAAGTAGCCCAACTGGAATGGACTCATAAAGGAGCACACATCTACTCCCTATGAAATGGATACTTCATGGTGTTCAAGCCCAACCCAATCACGAATAAACCTTACCCCAATTTCTTTTCTTCTTCTTCTTCTTTTTTTTTTCCATCTAAAAAGACTTAAATCTCAATTTATTTCAACCATATCAACCAGATACAATAATTTTCTATAGTCACATTCTTCTTCTTTTTTTCTTTTGAGAAATGGTATAGTCACATTCTTAAGACTTACATAATAAGCACCGTTTATTCAGTATTTTTTTTTTCTATCTCAGTTTACTTTGCAAAACAAAACTCATAGTGAAGCAAATCGGGAATATGATTTTCAGATGTGGTCAACTCGGTTTAATTGTTTTATAACTGATCTGCCTAACTGGCCAATAGTACCTCAGTGGTTGAATTTGTGTAAATAAAATCAGTTACCTAATTTATTAAAAAAAATATAAGTGTGCCAAAAAAAAAGGGATAAGGAGGGATTGTTTCTTCGAAAAAAGAAAAAATAATGTGGGGTAATAAGCCACAAGAATAAACGGTTAAACAAGAAAAAAAAAAAATAAAAGTCAAAACGACGCCGCTTTCAGGCTTAAGGAGAAGTACAAGTTTGAGACAACCTCGTATTTCACCATTCGCACGCTAAAAACCTCAGGACAGCCAAACTCTCTCCTCGTATTAACCGAATAACCGCTAAAGCAAAGCTCTTATTTTTTTTCTTTTTTTTTTAAAAAAAATTAATTAATAGTTACACATCGATCTCTCTCTTTCTCGCTCGCTCGGTCGCTCGATTCAAATAAAAAGGTATGCCCGCTATTTTCCCTGTAAGAGTAGAGAAACGTTATTCTGCTTCCTTTACAGACCTCATGGGAGCTGCAATAGCTCTTTTTAGGGTTTCTCGAAACCCCCCTTCTTGTAGAATTGTTGATTTTACTCTGTTCTTCTGTTTCGATTTCTTTTGGAATTTGAAAAAAAATCAGGGTATCATCTTAAAACATGAAGCGAAAGCGAGGGAAGAAGAAAGGGAAGGCAAAAGGGGTTGGTAGTAAAGCTAAAGCTACGCCCACCGTAGTAGTAGAGGAAGATACAAGCGAGGCAATTGTGAATTTGATTAGTCTCAGTAGAGAAGAGAATGATGGTGATGATGGCAATGTTGGCAATATCAACAACGACGAGGGGTATGATTCCCCTGTGGAGGAAGGGGAGGAAGAGGAGGAAGAGGAGGAGGTTAACACGCCTTCTTCTACGGGGACCGACCAGCCACGGAATGTTGCAAGCATCAACCCTGATGGTTCTGTTGGTAATGAGAGTAAGGGTGTAGGGAAGTCAGGTGGGCCTGTTTATAAGGTCAAGCTTAAGAGCTCTTCCAATTCGAAGGAGTTGTTGGAGTCGCAGCAGAGTGATACTGATAATAAGAGGAGCCCTCCTGTGCCGCAATTGGGTTCGGAGAAGCAAGTGGAGAACCGTGCCAGTGAGGTGCAGCCGTTGAAAATTGGTGTTTATTATTCGAGGAATTCGTGGAAGAGACCTGGGAGTATCAAGATTAAGTCTTCAGCTAAGCCGGCGGGGGAAAGTGGTGTTGAGAAGACTGGTGATGAGAAGAGCGGTGCTGGTGGTGGTAATGTGGCGGCAGTGGCAGCGGCGAAGGAAGAGGGCTTGTCGGCAGAAAAAGAGGTGAAGACACCTGGGCCGGAATCTCGGTATGACAAGCAAGAGTTGGATTCTGCTTTGACGGTAAGTTGGAGTAATGAATTGGGGGTGGTGGATGTTGTTGCCTTTCATGTTTAATTTTCTATGTATCTTTGGTTTTTGGACATGTGATTGATTATGCTTGTTCCCGTTGTTCTTTTGCTTATTGTCAGGTGATTAAGAAAGTGATGAAAATGGATGCAGCTGATCCTTTCAATGTTCCTGTGAATCCTGAAGCTCTGGGGATACCTGTGAGTGTGAATTGTTTGCTACTTTATAGTCATCTGTCTGAAACAGTGACATGTTTCATTGCATTAATGAACCTTAGAACCACCAATTCCTCAATTTATTGTTCTACTTTTTACTCGACAGTGGACGCTTTTGCTTTGAGAACGTGGTTTTCTGAGGTTAAGCATCTCCTTTTGCAGGATTATTTTGACGTCATTGACACACCAATGGACTTTGGAACGGTATGCAGCAACCTTGAAAAAGGTGACAAGTACATGAATTCAGAGGATGTCTACAAGGATGTTCAGTACATCTGGGACAACTGTTACAAGTATAACAACAAAGGTGACTATATCTTGGACCTTATGAAGAGAGTCAAGAAGAATTTCATGAAGTATTGGGTAGCTGCTGGGTTATACAATGAACAGTCAAACGGATCTAATGGTGAGAAATCATTGCATTTGACATTCTATATATTTTAGTTCTTTTCATAGTTTTGAATGCTAGTTGGAGATCTGTGGATCATGTGTAACCAAACGAAATGCCAGGGAACTAATCGATCTTCTTTATCATACATTACTTGTCTTCATTATTTTGTAAGGCTGTAACTCAAGGCTGGTAATGTGGAAAAACAATTTAAAATATGTCATATGTTCACAATAAGTGGTAGCTGTTTACATGGTGTGAAGGTGGCTTCTGATAGACTACATATGTGTACTATGTGGGTATATCTCAAATTATGTTACTTTCTTGTCAGATAGAGAGTGAGAAATTTTCAGTTTGTCACGGTTTTAGTATTGTTTCCTTCCGTTAGGTTCTGATCGCATACATGGAGATGATGGTGTGGCAGCTAGTCAGGGACAAGTTAAAAGCGGTCAGGCAAAGAAGACAAAAAAGCGTCATGGGTAGGTCACTTTTTAACTCTGTGTTCATGCCCTCAGGATTTGTAGCATAAAAGTCTATTTGACTATTCACTTCCTAAGTTTGAATTGGATGTTGTGCTTGTTTCTCTACTCTTTTTGGTCACAAGGACAAAGATATTTAATGCTGGAGGAAGGTGGTCTTTTGTGTACTGCATAAATATACAAGAATATGCATGCCTGTGTGTATGAAAGAAACACAAATATGGTTTGATTCTTAAATATGGGATGCTATACATACTTCCTATATTTCTTGTTTATTTTTCCCTGTAGCTGGCTCAGAATTCAGTTTACCTTTTTTTATGAAGAAGTTGTAATTTCTATTTTGAACTACTAATTTCAGAAGGCGCCATAAGCATGATTGTTTATGTGCTATATGTGTCTTAAAGCGGCGCAGAAGGGAACGTGAAGAGAACGCTCGATCAAGTAAAGGTCAGAGCGGAGGAGCTGATGAACAACACAGTCAAGAATTAAAGCAAGAGGTGCATTCCCGTTTTTCTTTTTACTATATTATGGGATTGAGTAAACCAATAGAAGAGTCTACACCCACTTGCTCAAGTTTTAGTAGTCTTATGTTTTCTTTGCACTTGCTGCTCTGTCTGAAAATGATGTATAAGAAGGAAATATGGAGGCCGTATCCCTATGTGGCTTCCAGTCCATCATTGATTACTATCATCCTAGCATCACAACAATTTGGACATATAACCCCTTTTGTTCTATTGCTTAGGATTCTTTTACTAAAACTGTTTAAAGTTGGCTGGCACAAGGTTATCAGCACTAAACTTACTTTGTGATTTATGTGATGCCTTAGTGGAATAGGGATGCTTCACAAATATTGCTCAATGTTGAGATTCAAAAATATTGAGTTCAATTTTTTTTAATTTCTTTTATCATATAGAATTGAGTGATTCCTCATTTTAAAGTATTTATGTTTCTTGCACTTCTTGTTATTACAGACATCTTCACTTGTCGAAAGTCCTGGTGGTGAGGATTCTTCATCAAATACAGGTGAATCACCAGATGGAGATGCTGATGAAGTGGAAGGGCAAGAGATGAATGTGGAAGTCGCTGACAGGAAGTCTGGAGAGGAGAAACCAGAAGAGATGGAAGAAGAAGAGGAAGACGAAGAAGAGGCAGATGACGAAGATAATGAAATGGATATGCAGCAAGGGCAGGGAGAAATGCCACTACAGTCACAATTTGTTGATAATTTGAGAGAGGAGCCCGATCAACAATCACATCCTGCTGGAATAGCAGAGAACTCAGTTTCAGTAGTTCCAATGCAAACTCAGAAAGAGTATGTTTTAGGGCAGCATGATGAAGAAATTACAAAGGTTCAGCAGAATAAGCGCAAGGTATGCTAGTTCAAACTTATATTGTAACCCTTCATTCATTTAACGGCCATATGCTTGATACATGAATACGGGCTCGAATATGCAAGGAGATTTGTTTTTACGATAGATCAAAATAGCTGATTATAAAATATGTAAACATCCCTGTACTTCTAATGTTTATTGGTTTTAAAAGTCTGAATCACGGCTTGACTATATGGTCTTATATACAGTTTCAGGAATTAAAAGAAAGGCAAGAGAAGATTTCAATGTTTAAGAAATTCCATGTTGAGAATCCCTTGCTTCTTGGTCTCTGCGGAACTCTCTTTCCTGGTAATGACAGATCCGTCTGGAGTGGACCTCACTCCCTGTTTCAGAAACAGGGTTCAACTTCTAGAAGTTCTCTTCATGCTGCTATTGAGACTTTGATGAAGTAGCTTCTTGTTTGGATTCATTCTAGATGCCTGTATTTAGCTGTTGATGTCAAATGATCCTGGCTAGTCTTGTATTTTGAAGTGGACACATGCATTTGGTAGTATGCTTTTGTCAGGAAAAATTACAAGTGAAACTGGGGTTGGTGGTCTTGATTAAGAGAAGGCTTCCAAAGAAACGTAATCAAGTTCATAGCATTACCTCAGTTGTTGCAGTATGTGAGGCTATCAGTTAAGTTATTTTTGTATGGGTAGGGTATGGCTGTATATAATTAGATAAACACAACATAACCATCAGAGCTCCGGATCCTACTGTGTACCACCGAGTACTTTTGCAGTTTTTCTTGTTCTTCTTTTGTGCCTGTGGGTTGCCTAGGCTGGGTCTGGTAGGCCGAGCTGACGAGTTTACTTCTTTCTTGTGTTATTTTGGTTTGCTTGTAATTTGTGGGGCGATGGTGTCTATAGTGGGTCCAGATGCCATTATGATGGTGGAATTAGCTGCGGGTTGGTTCTGGAATTGTTTCATTGTAGATTGCTGCTTCTGTAAGAAGGAAGTTGAACTTGAGGAGTTTCTTGGGGGTGGGGGGGAAATCAAGAATTGAATATATTCAAGGGGGGTGTGATTAGGCCAGATCGCGTTTTTTATCCAAGTGCAGTAGTATCTAAGGGCGGGGTCAAAAGAAGTTTAAATATCGATCCAGGCAAGAGGTCATGATGAGTAGAGTTCGTTCTTCCTGTGACTCCCTATCTCACGACAATATGGATTCATATAAAAAGATAGATGCCATGCCGGTCTATATTGTGATATCTTAAGAGTTAATTCATCGAAAGAATATGGACTTCTCTACAACCCCATGAAATCAATCTGGAACCTAACCCCGAAGTAAAAAAAATATGCATTCCATACTAACGCGGAACCTGGTAGCATATAATTCACAACCGCCAGACCAGAAATCCAATTACGAGGAAGGCCATTAAAAGGGAGAGAACAACTGACTAGTACGCTGTATTGAGGACAGTGGAGCAGTTGAGCATATGCCCAGGTACTAGGATGTCATATTATTTGGACAATAACATTTTGGTGTTTCCAAACAATTCCAAATCGGACAATCCCAATCCGAGAAACATTATACAATTCCAAATCGTACAATCCCAATCCGATAAAACATGATCTGATGTGTCACAGTCTTCAAGCCTTTAGAGGTGAACTGGGATACAAATCAAATCGGACAATCCCAATTGGTTTTCTTGAATCTGATGTGAGGCTTCTTCCCAGATGGAATCCCTTTATTTCTCTACATTCGTGACATCTTCCTCTTAACACAACTCCATGTAGAGGTGATGGGTAGAAGTGCATCCGATATCTTTACATCTGAAACTCGGAACATGTGTAAAGAAGAGGACATACGGTCTTTTTTTTTGATACTAATGAGTATCCCAGCTCGACAAGCCAGACTAATCTCATCCGTGGCTCGACACCCAATCTCGCTTCCCGGGCATTTAGCCTAAGACCACGAGCGGGGTCCAACATATTTAACCACTCCCAACAGGTGCATTTTCCATACCTCCACGTTTCTCCGGATCGAACCCGGGACGTGTGAGTTAAGGGGCCGCAGCATGCTGGACCACTGCGCCAACACCTTGTTGGTAGGACATACGGTCTTTAGTTCTTTGCTGTGTCCTCTTTCATTGAGACATGGAACGGAACACTTCTTCCACAGTTTTTTGGGATATGCGAGAGGACACTGTTTCTCCGAGATCTTTTCCACTACAAATACAACAGGAGAGAAAAACTGCGGTAAGACGGTGCACTGCAGAACTCCACATGCAAAAAAGTTTACAAAGGACAAGTTCGTACTGCATATACTCTACTTAGTCAAATATTCATTAAAGAGAGAAATGTAGACTATCGAAAAAATGCAAAGAAAAATTAAAAGAAAGCGACGAGGATATTTCTGCCATTTTTATTTCTGGATTTGCTTGTGGACCATGCTTTGTTTTCTACCATTTTTATTTCTGGATTTGCTTGTGGACCATGCTTTGTTTTCTACCTACAGCAGACCTATCATAATTCTCCGTACTTGTGTCCTGTGGCTTCATTCTCCCTCAAAGGAAACTTTCATGATATCCAAAGTCAAACCAAGCTTGAGTTGAGAGAAAGAGGAAGGAGGAGCCTGAAATTACAGAGAGGCTGGGGGTCCTTAGGCTAATGAGTTATGGTTGCAACCAGAAATTTGGGTAGTCAAACAGAAAGATAAAAGCCTGAGTATCATGCCAAAACCCAGAAATCAGAGTGAGCATAGTTATTTATAGCAGTTTTTCATCATGCATCTGAGCGTGGGAGTACTAAGAAAGAAATCCAGCAGTAAATTATAAAAATAGTAAAGATGCTCAAAACCCAGAACACGTTACAAAGTATGGGACATATGAGCCGGAAGGTAAAGAAGCACAAGGCAAGGGATGCTCTATGACACCAAAACGAAAGATCAGGGAAAGAATTAAACACTCACTGAAGTAATATCCGACCGGCAGTTGAATCTCTCCATCCCATATGAATTCTTGCCGAACTTGAATCTCTGCGTGCAATAAAAGGACGATGGTCAAGAAAATACGTCGTTTTTATTTCATCAGAAGCTGTTTTTTTCCCTTCTTTTTTGGGTAGAACAGGAGCTGTCTTTTTCCATTCTCTTTTGGGTAGAACAGGAGCTGTCATTTCCCATTCTCTTTTGGGTAGAACAGGAGCTGTCTTTTCTAAGTCGGAGACAATCGCTTTGGTCCCTACTTCCCCAAACATGAGGTGGATCGCACACTGTTTGACATGGAAATTCACAATGCTCGCTGAAATCTGCAGTTGATCCCCATCTTCAAGCTTAATAAGATCATCTCCAACCCTCCAGCTACTCAACCATAATATATCATCCTTTTTGGCTTCTGGAATCCCGTAGATTGTCGGCTCATATTTCCACCTAAGCCCTTTGGTTTTATTGTTGATATCTAAAGTAACATTCTCATGAAGCACTGGTTCTGGTTGATCTCTGAGGCAGTACATGATGCATATTCTCAAAAAGTTGCGCTCAAGACCAACATTCCCAGAAACTACACAAGCTATTGAGTCCCCATCTTGGCTTCTGAACGAATTTGGGACCTCACTCCTTGGAAGAAAGACACTTCGTATGCCACATTCGTGCAATACCTATGCCATTAGAATTGTGACTATTTGGTAATTAAGCTGTACATAAGGAAGTAAAAAAAAGAATCAAGAAGGAACAGTTTGAAACCTGGATATCATCAGCCTTCATTATTGAGCCTGTATAAATATTGTACAACTCCAATCTTGTCAAGGATTTCAAACTTGACGACTGGCGTAAACTAGGTTCCATGTCTCTTATGGGTCCTACTTTGAATAAGCCTCCAGCCTCTACTAGCTTCTCACAAGAATGAAGTCTAAAAATTGGAGACTTTGGGGTAGTTGGAATTGTCTTCAAGGATTTGCATTCTTCTACGTCCAATAGTAAGACTGTTGGAAGCTGGGGAATTGATTCGAGTCTTTCACATGAAGTTAATAAAAGGTATTTGAGCCTGGTAAGGCCTATGACATTGGCCAAAGATGTAACTGGATTGCTTGCTAAATTCAACTCCTCCAACAAGGGAAAACAGCTAAAATCGTTTGGAATACGTGATAGACCACAGTTGGCAACACTTAGTTTGACTAGTGACCGTGGAGACAATGGAAAACTGCTTGGCAGAGTTGAGAGCATACTGTCGTTTGCTTTTAGAACCTTCAAGGACTCCAACTTGGGTAACTCCAGCAACTCCAGCGACTGTGAGAAACCAGATATCTTAAGTTCTTCAAGGGATCTCACCATGTTACCCTTCACTGGAAGCTTCTTCAGTCTTTTGCAGCCTTCTAGATTTAAAATTTTGAGATACTGTAGTTCCCCAATGGATTCATCAACCTCAAGTAACGCTGTGCAATCTTTAAGCTTCAGTGCCTCAAGACGAGGGAGATTGGTAAATCGGGGAGTTCTAGAAAGGTAATGCGAATGGCTAAGATCAAGTATCCTTAACTGCTCCAAAAACTGTGGAGAAAAACATTGTAGTCAGTTTATTTAGTATCTGATGTCTGAATATTCTTGTAAACGGAAATAAGTGATTGTAAAAACAAGAGAATAAATATATTATGGTACCCTGCTTTCCTCCCAAGCATATTCCAGCATGCTATAGCGCATCTCAAGAACAGCCAGCTTTTCCAGAGCGAAATCGGTTGGTATGCAGTGCAAAGGGGATCGATGCCAACGTAGCCACACCCCAGCTCCAGGGACATCATCATCAAGGCACTCAATGATCCATACATTGTCATTGTCAAGCCGCCGTAGATTATGCAATTTTGAAAATTTCTTTGTTGAACGTGCGACACGAACGGGTTTTAACACGGAAAGCTAGCACAAAATGCATGTAAGGAATTAAGCATATATAGTTTCCGCTAGTATGTTGTATATATTGACAGATATAGAAGAAAAGTAGGATTCTTACAGTTTCATGTCTCAATAAACGAACCATATCCCAGAATCTGCCTTCACGCTCTCCAGCCCTGTCCAGTGACTCTGAACCCTTACTTGATATCAGGTTGTTTCTAACTAATTCATGCATCATCAGCCTACCCTCTTCACTGATGGTTAAAAGGCATCTATCCATGAGATTCTGAATCCCAACTTTTGCATAGTAGCCACAACTGTCAAGTACGTCAACTGCATAAGTTGGGTCCGTCCCATGGAAAAAACAAGAGATATCGATGAACAAACTTTTGTCAAGATCATCGTCAAGTGAATCAAAACTTATTTCAAGTATTGTTCCAATATCAGAACCATGAGTCGATTTTTTTAACTTTTGTATTCTATCTTCCCACACATATATTGTTTCACCAAACAGAGAAGACCCCAACAGTTGAAGAGCTAATGGAATTCCACAGCAATGATGCGCCGCAACTTGAGACCACTTCTCATAACCGCGCATAGGATGATCTTGTCCAAATGCGTGCCAACAGAAGAGCTCGATTGATTCATTAGTATCCAATTCCTTAATTCCCAACATTTTAGTACTGTCTCCAAACTCTGGTGGAGCACGCCCAGCCCTTGCAATTATGATAATTTTACTTCCCGGAGCAGAAGCAGACCATTTATTTCTCCCAAGTATTGCATTAAAATGGTACAACTGGTCATCTACGTCATCAAGAATTATAAGCACTCTTTTATGGTATAAGGCCTGTTTGATCATATCACTGCCTTGTCCTGAACCGCGTATTTTATCTGCCTTTTTCTTTAGAAGATCTGAAACAAGTTTTCGTTGCAAGTTAACCACATCGGGTTGCACTTTGATTCCTCGGAGAGAAAGGAAGCTACTTGCTTCAAATTTGTGGGAGTTCATATTGTAAACCATCTTGGCAATGGTGGTCTTGCCAATACCACCAGCTCCATAGATTGTGGCTGTGCCAATATTATCGGACCCATCTTGAACCCATGAATTGATGCGCTCAATATCAGACTCCCTTCCAACCAAAGTAGGAGCACGCTTCCGCCCCACCATTTTCCTGACGTCTTTCATGATCGCATCCTGAATAAAACTGGACTCATAACTGCAAATAATAGCAGAAGACAATAACACAATAAGAAAAGGCACTAATTTTCCTATATGAATTTTTCTATCTTGTGCCACGGCAAAAATGAATGGAAAAAATTCAATTTCTCACAACTAATTTTTTTTTGGTATAATTTCTTACAACTAATTATTGATATCACACTAAATCAACATTTTAAATTTATTTAATTTGAATTTCCCACATTTAGATCCTGTATTTAGTTAAAATATGAATTATACATAAATCTTTAATTAATTCTTTGAACCAATAAAAAGTATTCACTCATAACTACTATTATTAGTAATCTTGTTAAATCTGTATGAATTAGTTAGATATGATTTACACTTAGATTCTTAATTTTTCAAAAAAAAAAAAAAGTTCATCATTTGACTCTATTATCTGAAGAGCTAGCGGAAAAAGATAACTAGAGTTGAGAATCTCATACATATACCTATCAGCTTTTGCTGTCTTTCCCGGTAGTCCAGCAACTAGTCTTAGTGCTGCTTTCCGTCTCTCCACTCTGCCTCTGTCCTCATTTGGAAAGCTCCCAGCCTGCAGATTCGAGGGATCAACATGATAGAAAACCGGCAGCACATCTTTGTTATGCTTCAGGATCTCCACCAGTTCGTCAAGACACCGAGCTGAAGACGCATAATTCTTAGAAATCACTACTATGGACATCTTAGATTCCATGATCTTGATCTCATCCACCCTACCAACATCATCCTCCTCCTGGCCTCCTCTGAATACCGCGAGCCCTTCTTCAACCAAAGCCCTGTAGAGGTGATCCGTAAAATTAAAGAGGGTGTCATCTCCTGCATAACTCAAATATATATGGTATCGGAACATAGGAAAGCATGCTCCTGCTAATTTTGGGGCAACCATCCTAGCCAAATCTTCAACGAGACAGAATCTTTCTAGCACTTTCTCTTTTCTTTTCTTTCCTTTTTTTTTTTTTTTTCCTCTTATGAAGGTTTGTGGGAGGAGAATTTTAAAAGTCCCTTACTAGCTAGAGCTGCAGTGACAAACCACTAAACCAGAGTTGACTGCAAACCACCATTTGTCACGTTTGGTTCTGTATATTGTTCGCTCTTACTCGGGGTAGGGTCTGACACATGAAGGATCCAACCCATATGGATTTCTTAATTCACTTAGGCTAACATCTAATATATATAAAGTTGGTTGACTTCTCGAAGTCCCACCTAGATTCCATACAAATTCTATGCACTTAGCTTAGCTGTGGTATGTGGATCCTAATATTTTGAACTTTTATTTTGATACTTGAATGTTCAATGACTGTATTTAATTTCTATAATTTATGTTAATTCAATGATCATCCTTAATTCACTTGAACTGGAGCCTTTCCTCGGAGGAGGAGTTGCTGGAGATTAATTTAATATTGAATGGCGCAGGTTGCAGCTGGTTGCGATATGGAGGGAGACAAAAAGATATGGAGGGAGAAAAGAGGGGGTTCGAGGCGGGGGCTGTTTTTCTTGCGGTGGCCACGATTGGTGCCATTAGAAAAAGCAAATGTTGAAAAGCTTTGAATATATGTAATCGATTGGTGCCACGGTTTTAACGGTCATTTTTGTTTTTTAAAAAAAGTTCCGTCCCCTTCAAATTAAATAGATTTCTTCTCAACCTTTGCTGGTTTTCTTGCGGTGGCCACGATTGGTGCCATTAGAAAAAGCAAAGAGAGGATGAAACATATTGTTAAAACAAGCGACATCCATTATAAAACAATAACAACTGAGGGAACAATGGTTGTGTACTTGTGCTGACTCAGGAATATAATAATAGAAAAAAAAATCAAATATCAATGAGTCCATGCATGCACGAAAAAATATTACTTGGCGAACAAAGCGGCTAAGCTGAGATGGCAACATCTCTACGCTTTGTTAATTCCCACATTTGCAAAACACCTGGAAGATTGTCCGGAATCTGCTGTTGGAGCTTGTTCCATCTCTCTCATCACCAAGTTGCCTAGGCTGCGTAGTACTGGGCTGGTTGTCTACATTCAAGTACTCCAAGGAAGGCAGAATTCCGGTTAGATCTTCTGGAAGATCAGACAAGCCGCAGTTTTTAAGACATAGTTTTTCCAATGACTCTGGCAATAACGTGAAAATCCCTTGAGATGATTGGGGGACATTCTTCAACAAACGGTTAAAGTCAATTCCATTTGCTTTTAGCACCTTCAGTGACGTGAACCGAGTCAGAAACTCGGGCCACATCATTTTCAGATCTCCGCAACCAGATATATTAAGTTTTTCAAGAGATCCTGTGACGTTACTTGTATTCACCGGAAGTTCCTGGAGTTTTTTGCAGTCCCTCACGTTTAGTGATCTGAGTTTTCTTAGATCTCCAATGGAATTGTCAATTTTAACCAACCTTTCACAACCTTTGAGCACCAAGGTCTCCAGGTTAGGGAGTCTGCTGAAGTTGGGGGTACTTTGAAGGTCATTTGAATGACGCAAATCAAGAATTTTCAACTGCTCAAGATCCTGCCAAAATACAAGCAAAAAAGTATATGTAACTAAAAAGTACTGCAGTTAGTGATCTCTCTACACAAACAAACAAGGGATGTGCTTCTGAAGAATAATGTCGCACCCGGTTGTCCTTCAAAACACTCTTTAGATTACTACATCTCATGTCTAGAACAGCCAGATTTCCAAGGCGTACTTGATTTGGGATGCGGTTCCTGCTGAAGCCGTGCCAACACAACCATACCAAACTTGTAGGAATATGCTCATACTCATAGGAATATCCATTGAGCTCTACATTCCAGAGGTTGAGAAATTCTAGATTCCTCATTCTTTGGAATGCCGTTATGGGAACTATTATTGGGGTAGAGTTTGAGTCATTGCGACATCTTTCTTTACAGCTTCCCAGCTGTTGAGGAGATTGCGTAGCGAACATCAATGACAGACCCCTAATGGACTCTGTTCCCTGCAGATTGGCAATAGAAGAGAATTTTAGAAGAAGGCATGTGACAATATTGTGGCAAGCAAGCGCAAAATGCATGGATAGATAAATACCATATTACCATTGCAATGAAAATTATAAAAAATATGATTCTTACCGTTCCCCTTGTCAACACCTTCTTGGCGTCTTTATAGTTCCACACCCTACTACGGTTTTCAGGCCTGTCAGGTGACTCTTTGTAGACCACATACCTCCCCATATCTCTAGTCAGTCGGTGCATCATCAACAGCTTTTTCTTTTCTGATATAGTTACTAGGTACGATTCCTGGAGGCTCTTGATGTCATTAGAGGACGAGTCTTCATCATCAGAACCACCAAGTGTTTTGACTGCATATCTGTAATCTAAGCCACAGAGAAAACAAGCTATGTCAAGGAATAACTGTTTGAGAGGCTGCTCAAGATTAGTATAGCTTGCTTCAAGGCAATCTGAGATACGCCTGTAAGGATGGTCATGCCACTTGGCCAATGCGCTCTCCCAAGTCTTCATATCATCCTGATTGTATAGGGATTTACCCAGTTCCTCAAGAGCAAGTGGAAGCCCATTGTTGGCTTTTTGTCCCTGTTGGTGCAACCCAAACAAGGAGCCTTGAAAAACAATTTTTGGTTTTATACCAATTGTTGGCTTTGATCTTCAACTAATTCAAAAAAGGCTCAAGAACATCGATGTTTGAAGTTAAACATCGATGTTGTTAGGCTACTGGAACTTCAAACAATTTGGCCGAATAGCTAGAACATCGATGTTTGAATCAAAACATCGATGTTTAGACAATTCGCAACTTTGAACAAAATGGGCAGAATGCAAAAAACATCGATGTTTTAATTAAAACATCGATGTTTTCTGGAAAATTCCCAGAATTCTGCAGGAACGCAAAAACTGGTTTTCTTGGTTACTTCTCAATTTGTTTTCTCACAATTCACTCAATATTTTGGCTTGTACACTTAATGAACAAACTAACAAACACTTTGTGAAGTGAAACACACTCAATGCACTCTTATTTCACTTGTCTAAACATGACAACTCACTCTTGCTTTTCCTAAGATGCTCATAATAGAACAACACTTAATGGAAACATTACAACTCAGGACTACACTAATTACAATACAATAATCAAAAAGCAAACTCCAACTAACACTCTTGAATAATTTGGTGGGACCAACCTTCAACTTGATCACACTAACATCAGCTTGGTCATACAATCAACACCCATCACAGTATCCCACTACGCCCTCTGCCCACTTACTGTAATCTGCCTCTGGACAAGTTTGCCTAAAGGCATGCCAACTAAAGAGCTTAAGTGATTCCTCGTACTTCAATTTCTCAATCTCGAAAATAGTCTTGTCTTTCTCCGCTATTATTGTTCTGTTTCTGGTGGTTACGATAATCTTACTCCCAGGACGAAAGGAGTAACCCGTATAATCTCCAATTATATCATGAAATTGGCTCACATTAGCCACATCGTCAAGGATCAGAAGCACTCTTTTGCCGCTGATCATGTCTTTGATGTTCTCATCTCCACTGTATGTTGTTGTGGTGTTTGCCTTTGGCTTTAGAACATCCAAAAGAAGTGCCCTTCTCAATTCTCTCCTACCATCACTTTTTCCAATCCTTTCTGCAACATCTCCGAGAAAACAACTCCCTTCAAACCGGTCTAAGTTCATGTTATAAACTGTCTTGGCAATAGCTGTCTTCCCGACGCCGCCCATTCCAGATATTACAGCTAACCCAACATTACTCGACGACGACCCCCCTTCTAGCCACGAATTTATCCTTCTTATCTCAGATTCTCTTCCAACCAAACTGGCAACATCAAGACGTTTGAGCTTTGTTACTTTCTTACAAACCTCTTCTACAATTTTTTGAACTTCGTCAGCCTCATAACTGCACACCATAAGGACGGATCAAGACAAGAAAACTCAAGATGCGCGCGTGCCACAACAACACAGTTTTGACGACAAGTAAAAATAATTAAAACCAAATAACATAATAATAAGTTGATCAAATCCCTATGCATCAATTTTCAGTTTGAGAATGAGAAAGTGCACCCTAAACCTATGCCCCGATTGGCGTATATTATGCTAGTAGTACATCGCTGTTAAAGCAGGCATACACTAAAAGAAGGAAAAATTTAATTTCCTAGACAAGTTTGGAAATACGACGTACCTATGTTTGGAAATCACTTTATGACCAGAGACTTTTGCCACATCTTGTAGTGCTTTTTTCCATTCCTGGACTCTGCTCTCCTCGTCCCTGAACTTCTCCTCTGATAAGGCAAAAGCTTCGCCGAACTCATCCCTCAGATGCCCGACTTGGGACGGTTCCACATGATAGAAAATAGGAAGAACATGATGACGAGCACCACCTGGCTGGGGATGATTATAACGTCTCATGATCTGCTCTAGTTCATCGAGGCACCAATGTGAATCAGCATAATTTTGAGAAATAACAAGTATGGACATTTGGGAGTTGTCGATTGCTTTGGTGATTGTAGGCCACACCGTCTCTCCTTTCTCAATCTCATCTTTGTCTCTAAATACAACAAATCCTTGGCGATGCAGAGCTGTGTGGAGATGGTCAGTGAAAAGATATCCGGTGTCTTTCCCTCGGAAACTTAAGAACACGTCGTAGGGACGTATTCTAGACGTGGAAGAGGAAGCCACTGCTACTGGTTCTTGAGTTTTTCCATCTGTAGAAGACATCCCAGTGAAGCCTCAAGCAAAGCAAATGTTGAAAAGCTTTGAATATATGTAATCGAGGGTGTTCGTCAGAAGTATTCTAACAAGGTTAAGAAATCTATACTGAGATAAAAGAGCTAGAACAAACAAACGAACTCCCCTCCCAAGGATGGGGGGAATTTGGAAGCGCCCGGCTGGCACGACAAAGTCAAGAATTACAAACAAGGCAGGGAGGATTGCCGGATTGTTAAGGAACACATTGCAAAGAAAATGGCAGCAGTATAGGTCAACTGATCAGTTGTTTCTTGGAGCTAGGTCAACTGAAAGTTTAAGTAGTAGCATGTTCTTTTTTTTTTTTTTTTGAAAGAATTAGTACCATTTTCTGGACACCTGCATTCTGTGATTGATTAATCTATATAATAAAAGATGATGCTTTGGAAAACTGTATTTTATTCCTATTTGTTTTGTTCTTCTGATCGGAGGGGATAGTGTGTCTGTTGAAAATAGACTCATTGACCCCTCTAGCTTGTAATGCATGTGCAAATTATATATAGACGGACTTGATTGATGATCTCTTACATTTTCATTTTCATTTTCAGTATACACAGTTAGTCGCCGATCTTCCTGCTAGAAGGGTTATATATTATTATTGTATATACATTTTTCTTTTATTTTTCTTTAATTAATTATTTTAATATTTATTTGATTTTTTTCCTACTTTATATTTATTAATTTGTTATTGTAGATTATCAATATGACATGTTTAATTTATATCAGCGATAATCGAAAATATAGATTTAAAAAATCAATTTATTTTTTAATTAATTTTTTACTTTATTAATTTCTATTAACAAGTCAGCTGGATCGCGATCGAACTCTCATTGTACTAGTTAACCCTCATGCCTTCTCTAGTTCATCGCTGGCGCAACTTTAAAATATGGGGGAGCAAGTTTGAAAATGACACTGTCTTATTTATTTTAGGGGGAGACAACTTGTGTTGCCTCCCACCACTCTCTCTCAAGGGGGAAAAAAAAAAAGGGAAAGAAGATAGTTTGTTTTGGTTTACTAGTTGCCATAGTTTGTTTTGGTTTACTAATTGCCTGGCAAAGTCTTCCTTTCCACCTTTATTTTTTTTTTAATCGATTTGCCAATTGAATTCTTACCATTCTCTAAATCAATTTAAGAATGCTAAATGATATGAGTTTGACATTATTATATGACTTAGCAGAGTTTGACATTATTTTAGGGCAATTTTTGGTTCCATGACAGCTCCACTACCCCCCACGATGTAGTCCACCACGGCCACACAATTCCTACAAGGTGCTAGCTAGCTAGCCTGCAGGAATTTTGGTATAATCGATCGTTGCCTGTAATAACTAATAAAGGCGTCGTCTTTGGAGCAATTACTGGCTAAAAGCCTATTGGGCGGATTGGGCTCCTCTATTTAACAATTAGTGGTGGAATCGCGTGATGTTGGATCGGGTGGTAGGCCTACTTCAGTTCAGGCCCTTGTTTTCTATGGACTCTATTTTTAAGTAAAGCTTCGCACCTGGGCTAACTCTTTCCACAACCCATCAAAATGATTTTGTTTTTCTGATCTTTGCGGCATTTGTTTTGACAGTCCAAGGCTAAAAAGCTTCAGTGGCAGGATGTAATGGGCATAGCTCAAAATAGATTAGAGAGCGAGGGCGATTTTGTTGTATCTGTGCCGGTAAGGCATTAATTCACCAACAAAAAAAAAAAGAATCCTTTGCAACAGGAAGAGATAGTAGTGAGAAGCCTGGGATGGTGGAACATGAATATGGTTGCGGACTGGTTAGCCCACGCATTGTTGGGTCCTAATGAGCCTCCTACAAAGATGATTTAACGATACTAGGGATACTTGACATTTCCTTATTGATTTCTTCTTAGTAATAACATACACCATAATCATCCATCAATTTTTTTAATGAACCTTATTGACTCGGGATTACAGAAACTTATGAGTATGCTACATCCGAAAGTCCTGGTGGTGAGGATTCTTCATCAAATACGGGTGAATCACCAGATGGAGATGCTGATGAAGTGGGAGTGGAAGGGCAGGAGATGAATGCGGAAGTCGCTGACAGGAAGTCTGGAGAGGAGAAACCAGAGGAGATGGAAGAAGAAGAGGAGGCAGATGAGGAAGATAATGAAATGAATATACAGCAAGGCCAGGGAGATATGCCGCTAGCTACAATCACAATTTGTTGATAATTTGAGAGAGGAGCCCAATCAACAATCACATCCTAGAATAGCTGAGAACTCAGTTTCAGTAGTTCCAATGCAGACTCAGAAAGAGTATGTTTTAGGGCAGTCATGATGAAGAAATTACAAAGGTTCAGCAGAATAAGCGCAAGGTATGCTAGTTCAAACTTATATTGAAACCCTTCACTCATTTAACGGCCATATGCTTGATACATGAATACGGGCTCGAATATGCAAGGCAGATTTGCTTTTAGCGATAGATCAACATAGCCGATTATAAAATATGTAAACATCCCTGTACTTCTAATGTTTATTGCTTTTAAAAGTCTGAATCACAGCTTGACTATATGAACTTGTATACAGTTTCAGGAATTAAAATTAGAAAGGCAAGAGAAGATTTGCAATGTTTAAGAAATTCCATGTTGAGAATCCCTTGCTTCTTGGTCTCTGCGGAACTCTCTTTCCTGATAATGACAGATCCGTCTGGAGTGGACCTCACTCCCTGTTTCAGAAACAGGGTTCGACTTCTAGAAGTTCTCTTCATGCTGCTATTGAGACTTTGATGAAGTAGCTTCTTGCTTGGAATCATTCTAGATGCCTGTATTTAGCTGTTGATGTCAAGTGATCCTGGCTAATCTTGTATTTTACGTGGCACATGCATTTGGTAGTATATGCTTTTGTCAGGAAAATTACAAGTGAAACTGGGGTTGATGGTCTTGATTAATAGAAGGCTTTCGAAGAAAAGTAATCAAGTTCATAACATTACCTCAGTTGTTGCAGTACGTGATGCTATCAATTAAGTTGGTTTTGTATAGGTAGGGTATGGCTAGGGGGATACTGCCATATATAATTAGATAAACACAACATAACCATCAGAGCTTCGGGTCCTACTGTTACCACCAAGTGAAGTCATACTTTTGCTGATGTTCTTGTTCTTTCTTTGTGCCAGTGGGTTGCCTAGGCTAGGTCTGCCGTCCTGAGAATTTGCATGAGCACACCACCTTCTCCTAATGTTCCACTTTTTTGTTTTAATGTAATCCCAATCAAATCAAAATCTCAAGGCAATTGCCTCCCCTATGTTTTTATCCGCTGACTTCTCATTCCATACCTTTCTACGTGCTAGTGATTACTAGATCAATGACTTCACCAAAACAACTGAAACTTCAGTTTTTTTTTTTTTTGAACAGCTTTGGGCACAACCTAATCTTTCTTTCTTTCTTTCTGTTTTTTAATTTTTTCTTTTGGCATTATGTACAATAGGCGCATAGGTTAACTCGCTAAATCATCCTTTGAATGTCAGAGATTTAAAAGACCAAAAGGATGATAGGGAAGGATAACAGGCATAGGATACATATGACAGCAAAAGGGTGCAGTTTTAAAGCTAAGTTTCCTCATTGAACTGTCGATCACTTTTGGTGCACGGGAAGTTTTCGTTTCTTTTGCCCTTTTATATACAAAAAACTGAGAATATGAAAAAGGCATCTAGTGCTTCATGTCCCGGAAAGAAAAGAGCAAGGAAGGAAAAAGAACCAAAACATCTATTGCTACTCCGCTATACTAAAAGGGCAGCGGCCAATGGCATGTCGATGCTGAAGGGAAGATGTTGGATGATGAGTGGATTCTTCATCTATCCACAATTTGTGGGCCTAAGTACTGTGCTCCTACAACAGTGAAGTCTTCGGGCTTGTCCCTCTCCTGAAGCCAGGCATGGCCTTCCCTTTCTTCTTCGGGCACTGAGACCCCATCCACTGCAATTTCCCAGTCAAGTTATCAAGATTTTACAAGCAACAAAGTTATTATAAAGGAATGTGGAGATAGTAATATCATGAGTACGTGGAATATATACTACTCGTGCTACCTGAGAAATTGGCAAATGGGTGTTCATCGTAGTATTGGCAATACCGGCCGTCAGAATCCGAATAAGGAGGGGCATTCACCTCCAGTACAGCACATGCCGTCACAGCTGTGAAGCAATGCATGTTACCTCCATCAGCAGGGTAAAGGATGGAGGTATTGCAAGGAGCGGTGAACTCAGAATTAACCTTGAGTTTAGCCAAACCAACTCCCGGATACTTCACTTCTTGTTGTTTGCCTTGCTCCACTGCACTAGCCAGACATGACATCAGAATAATTGAACCGCGCGGTTAGATAAACATATCATCTCCATTTAGGAAGGTTGAAGAATATCAAAGGCTTACCTTTGGAGCTGGTTGCCACACCAGGTGTTTTGCTCGAGGAATCGACCACCCAATCATATGATTTGATGTGCATGGTGCCTACTAGGAGCTTGCTAAACACAGTCATTCCAGGATGATTGTGAAGCGGAATGACACCTGAGGGCGGCAAGAAGGAGATCCCCATCTACAGGTATTTGAAAGAGCTCAAATCAAAAAGTAATCCCTGAACTGAACTGATCACTAGTTTCGCATGCAATTGAATTAAATGCACCACTCTGGAAAATAAAACATAAAAACGCTTCAAACGTACCGAGAATTTTTCACATTTGTGGATATTCACGTATGTTATTGACTGTTTTGTCCCAAGTACACTGGTACGGAAATAATGTATTTGTGGATCCAGACCAAGATCAGCTGGCTTGATGTCATCTGAGTAAAATGGCAGTCGTTAAGAATCAGGGGAAACCAAACAATAAATCTTTTCGGGAACAACATCCAAAATCCAAAATCTGTTTGTTTTTCTGTGCTTCTGTCCACCAAAATATATTCTATTCTTTTCCCCTGATTTTTTTTAAAAGTGAAATATCAAAAAGATAAAACCGATGCAAACTAAAACTGAATGCTGCACACAAAGACATGGATGAGAGTCTTCAACTTCGTAAAGAAACATTCATGGAATGTAAAGGAAAGTGAAATGGCAAGATGCTAAACAACTTCAAAAAGAGCTAGAGGTGGAAACTGAAGGAAAGTGGTTACTGCCCACTACATAGTCACTGTAAAAGCTGCTCAATTTCGAAGTAACAAAGCTAACAATTGAACAAACTTATCACCTTCTAACAACAGCGCACAGAGACCCAATGAACCGTATCCACCCAATGTGGCATGCTATAAAGGGAGGCGACACAAATCGAGCTTCGACTAGATCATTAAGAATATCTGGATGGACCTTATGGAGTAATTTTTTTTTTTTTTGGTGAATAAGTGTATGTTGTATTAAATTAGAAAATCCCATTAACTAACAGCATTGGCATTATTGCTAAAATCAATAGATTTGATGATCATGAAACATTTACCATTAGCTGAATAAAACCGCAAACAAAGATGGACTTATATAGACTGACACCGAATCAAATTGCCCAATTCTTACACCTATCCTCCCCCTCCCGAACATTATTTATAGCATTCCTAAATTGGACCACCACATGGACCGTTAATTAAATTGAAACAAAAAGAAAAAGACAGAAAACAATACTCCCTTTTTTTTTTTCCTTCTGAATTAACTATATCGTTTTAGGATTTATAATTTGTTTCAAATTGTAAGTCTAGTTTCCTATTATATTCCTTACATTAAAAAATAACATATAGGTGGAAAGATCCTATAAATAAATTTTTTTAAAAAAGATAATATAGTCAAATATCATTATTATCCCAAAATTTAGGTTACTTTTTTATCGTAATATATATTAGTATGTGTGAGGAAACCTTAGATTACTATTTAAAAGAAACGAAAGGAGTATATAACAGGGAAGGGAAAGAGAAAGCACACCCAAGGCCGCCTTGAGTTTTTCTATAGTATCAGGGGCGGGCACAATTCCTGGGCCACACGGAGCGAATACTTGCTCGCAAATGTTGTAAAGCTTCTGCAGAGGTGCTGTCGCTGTCGTGGACACCAACTTCTGCTGCCGCTGCCGCCGCCGAAGCAGGAACTTCTTTAACGAGGCTTTGCGAATTGTGTCTAGTTCGGGCACCTGGGTTTGGCCGCCCTGATTACTCTTCTCCATTCCCATTGCAGCCAACTCCTTGTTCCTGTTGAATAATGCCGCGGGCACCAACTTCTCCTGCCCCCACCGGATCTTCTTTCCCATAGTAGCCAACCTGTTGGCCACATGACTAGTATTCATTAAAGAAGCACAAGACAAGGGATGCTCTAAATATGACACCAAACGAATTAAGACCAGGAAAGAATCAAACGCTCACTGAAGTAAGATCGGACTGGCAGTTGAATCTAACTCTGCCATAGGAATAATTCTTGCTGCACTTGAAACTCTCCGTGCAATAAAAGCACGATGGTCAAGAAAATAGGTCGTGTTTGTTTCATCAGAAGCTGTCTTTTCAATGTCAGAGACAATCGCTTCGGTTCCTACTTCCCAAGACATGAGTTGGATCGCACACCGCTTGACATGGAAATTCGTAATGCTCGCTGAAATCTGCAGTTCATCCCCATCTTCAAGCTTAATAAGATCATCTCCAACCCTCCAGCTACTCAACCATATTATATCATCCTCTTTGTCCCCTGGAATCCCGTAGATTGTCGGCTCATATTTCCACCTAAGCCCCTTGGTTTTATTGTGGATATCTAAAGTAAAATTCCCATGAAGCATTGGTACTTCTTCTTGATCTCTGAGACAGTATTTGATGCATATTCCCAAAACATCGCCGGAACCTGCAAAAGCTATTGAGTCCCCCTCTTGGCAACTGAACCAATTTGGAACCTCACTCCTTGGAAGAAAGACGCTGCTTATGCCACATTCCTCCAGTACCTATGCAATTAGAATTTGTAACCATTAAGTAAGCTGTACATCTCCGTCAGGAGTGGTTAAGAAAGATGAGGAAAGCAATACTTTCGAAAATTAGAAAAGTTGAAAAATAAACCGAAAGGAACTGATTGAAATTACCTGGATATCATCAGCCATCATTTTTGAGTCTGTATAAATATTGTACAACTCCGGTGTTAGCAAGTAGTCAAAGTCTGACAAACCTAAATGATGAAATAGTGGTCTGTTCGTGTCTCTTAACCCCTCTACCTTGAATAAGCCTCCAGCCTCTACTAGCTTTTCACAAGAATGAAGTCTAAAAATTGGAGAATTCAGTAACTCTGGGTTATTTCCAATTCTCTTCAACGATCTGCATTCTTCTACATCCAATAATAGTAAGCTTGTGGGAAGCTCGGGAATCGATTCGAGACTTTCACACCCAGTTAATGAAAGGATTTTGAGCATGGTAAGGCCTTTAACATCCGGCAAAGACATAATTGGATTTCTTGCTAAATTCAACTCCTCCAACAAGGTAAAGCACCTCAAATCGTTGGGAATATATGATAGACCACATTTGGCAAGACTTAGTTTGACCAGGGACCTAGGTGACAATAATGAAAAACTGCTAACCGGAGTTTTGAAGACAGTGCCATTTGCTTTTAGCAGCTTCAAGGACTCAAACTTGTTCGGCACCTTAGGCGACTCCCACAAATTCAAGGAACGAGATATCTTAAGTTCTTCAAGAGAGCTCACCATGTTTAAATTCTCAGGCAGCTTCTTGAGACGTTTGCAGCCTCCTAGATTTAAAGTTTTAAGATACTTTAGATCTCCAATGGATTCATCAACCTCCTCTAACCGTACGCAATTTTTTAGCAACAATACTTCGAGATGAGGGACATCGGTGAAGCGCGGAGTTCTAACAAGGTACTCTGAATGATTAAGATCAAGTATCCTTAACTGATCAAATAACTGTCGGAGAAAGAAAAAAAGTGAAGTTAGTACGCAAATAAGAGATTGCAAGACAAAAGATAAAAAAATATGTATATAGATATTATGGTACCCTTCTTTCCTTCCAAGCAAATCTTAGGCCACTATCGCGCATCTCAAGAACAACCAATTTTTCCAGAGAGAAATGATTTGGTATGTGGTCCGAAGGGAATTTACCCCAACGCAACGACAGCAAGGTCACAGGAATGTCATCAAAGCACACAATGATCCATACATTGTCAAGGCTGAGCAGCGCTAGATTGTGCAGTTTTGAAAATTTCTTAGTTGGAAGCGTGGAAGGATTGGATTTTGGTTTCCAAGAGCGGTAGATCAAACTTTTACCCTGCTAGATAATAATGAATAAAAAGAGGGAAAAAGAAGATTTTATAACACTGAAAGCTGAGCAAAAAATGCATGTAAGGAGTTAAACAGAACGTGGAAAGAACGATTCTTACAGTGTATTCTCCCAAAACACGAATCAAATCCAGGAATCTGCTGTTAATCTCTCCAGTACTGTCCAGTGACTCTACATCAAGAGGTACTATCGCGTCGTCCGGCGACTCTCCATAAACAATCACTATCTGGTTGTAGCTAACTAATTCATGCACCATCAGCCTATTTTCTTCACTGATGGTTAAAAAGCATCTATCCATGAGATTCTGAATCCCAACTGATGCATAGTAGCCACAACTCTCAAGGACGTCAACTACATAAGTGGAGTCCATCCCAGTGAAAAAACAAGCGATATCGCACAGCAAACTTTTGTCATGATCATCGTCCAGGGAATCAAAACTTATTCCAAGTATTGTTCCAATATCAGAATCATGAGTGGATTTTAACTCTTCCAATCTATCTTCCCACACGTATGTCGTTTCACCAAACAGAGAAGAACCAAACACTTGAAGAGCTAGAGGAATCCCACAGCAATGACGCACCGCAACTTGAGACCACTCCTCATAACCACGCATAGGATGATCTTGTCCAAATGCGTGCCAACAGAAGAGCTTGAGTGATTCATTACTATCCAATTCCTTAATTTCCAACCTTTTACTGTCTCGAAGGTCTGGTAGAAAATGCCGATCCCTTGCAGTTATGATAATTTTACTTCCTGGAGCAGACCATTCATTTCTCCCAAGTATTGCATCAAGATGGTCCAACTGATCATCATCAGCGTCATCAAGAATTAGGAGTACTCTTTTACGGTACATGGCCTGTATGATCATATTAGTCCCTTCTGCTGAACTGCGTATTTTATCTGCCTTTTGCTTTAGAAGATCTGAAACAAGTTTTCTTTGCAAGTGAAGCACACCATCGGGTTGCTCTGAATTAATTCCTCCGAGAGAAAGGAAGCTACTTGCTTCAAATTTGTGGGAGTTGATATTGTAAACCATCTTGGCAACGGTTGTCTTGCCAATACCACCAGTTCCACAAATTGTGGCCAAGCCAATATTACTATCCGACCCATCTTGTACCCATGAGTTGATGTAGTCAATATCAGACTCCCGTCCAACCAAAATATGAGCAGCACCAGAACCACTACGCTTCCTCCCCACTTTTTTCCTAACGTCTTTCATAATTTCATCTTGAATAAAACTGGACTCATAACTGCCACAAAAAAAAAAAAAAAACAGCACAACACAACCTACAATTTAATTTAGTTTCTTTTCTGTGGAGAAAAAAAAGAGAGAGAGAGAGAGGAAGCACCAAATTTATAGATAATTGCTTTTGACCGACCAATGAAACGGCATTGATATCAATATCATTACCTATCAGCTTTTACAGTCTTGCCCGGCATTCCAGCAACTTGTCTCAGTGCTGCTCTCCATCTCTCCACCCTGCCTCTGCCCTCCTCCTCATATTCGAACCGCTCTCCTTGTTGTCGGAAAGAAGCGTCGTCAAAGCTCCAAGCCCGAGCCTGTACCTCAGATGGATGGACGTGATAGAAAACCGGCAGCACATCTTTGCCACGCTTAAGGATCTCCACCAGTTCCTCAAGACACCGAATTGAAGAGCCATAATTCTTAGAAATCACTACTATGGACATCTTAGATTCCATAATCTTCACACGATCTACTCTTCCACCATCATCACCCTCGCCTCCTGCACATACCGCAAGCCCTTCCTTAACCAGAGCCCAGTAGAGGTGATCGCTGAAGTTATACCGGGTGTCTTCTCTTGCATTATAACTCAGATATACATGATATCGGAACATGGGGAATGGTACTCCTGCTCTTGGAGCTCCCATCCCAGCCGAGAAGAAGATCAATGCTCGCTTTTCTTCTTTTTTTTTTTTTTCTTTTTTCCTTTTTTCTTCTTCTTCTTTTTTTTCTTTTTCTTTGTTGGACGAAGACTTTTTAAACCAGGGATTCCTTGCCTGCAAACCAGTTGACGTTTACCGTTTACCCTCTACCGGTCTACCCCACCTTCCCCTGCCTGGTACCAGTACCACACGTTTCGTTACATGGTCTCTCTCTACTCTCTCTACTCTAGTAGTACGGCCATTTTTGTGTTTCAGCCCCTATACTTCTAAATACTGTAAATCGAGTCCTAAATGAGTATAAAACGAGTTCTCCTCTTAGCTTTAGATGATGTGGCATCTATACTTGGCTGTTTTAATCCAAAAGCCGGTGTTGATATATGAATTTTAGTGTTTTAATCGAGGCCTTAATAGGTTACCTAGCTCTTTGTTTGTCTATGATTTTGGCCCTCCAATCATTAAATTAGTAATTTTATATAGTAATTTTTAATCAATTTCTAAAAAATTATTGAATAATAGGTACATTCAATCTATTAGTTTGAGGGGAGGCTCTCCAGTCCAAGACCAGGTCAAACCACTGGACTCAGCGAACACTTATATTAATATTTACAGATTATCCATCAAGTGGTACAGTTGTTGGTGGAGTTGAAATTCTCAACTTAATAGAAACCAACCACGCGCTAATACAATTATTTTAAAAATTAGAAGGCAACTCATTATTTTGAGAAATGATGCCTCTGCCAAAAAAAAAAAAATCATCCAACTCGTTCCGAAACTATCCCGTTCAGCAAGTGCTTACAACCTCAACCAACTAAGCCATGTAAGAACAATTTCTGTTTAAATAATAAAACAGTTCCACATCCTTGAGACAAATAATAATAATGATAATAATCAGCTATCATCTACCACCAAGAATTAGACGAGCGAAATCCATAGTAAAACCGTGGCAATGGAGGGGAACCACGGTTCTTGGCTCAAACGATGAAACATTATCGGACACACCTGAGTGTATGCATAATACTTAATTCTATGAGACTTTGTTGATGTAATCGGAGCAAGACGGGACCTGGACCTAAAAGGGAAAAAAAAAAAAAACAAGACATAACACAGCAGAGTGAATAACTGAGCGGATAATAAAAGTGAGCCTACTGCAACATCTCTGGCTTTCATTCCGATTCTAGCTACACCACAGCAAGATTCTTCAGAATCGGACCGGAGCTTGTTTCATCCCTCTGACTCTCACCAAGTCGCATAGGCTGCATAGCTCGCCGGTCCTGCTCACCAAGTAGTGCTTCCTTCAAGATGTTATTTCCTTCGACATTCCAATACTTCAAGGAGGGCAAAATACTTTTTGGATCTGTTGGAAGAGACAAGCCGCAGTTTTTAAGATATAGTTTCTCCAATGACGCTGGCAATAACTCCAACTTAGAAATCCTTTCTGATGATTCGGGACCCAACAAGCGATTAAAGTCAATTCCATTTGCTTTCAGCACCTTCAGTGACCTGAACTCGCTCAGAAACTCGGGCCACATCATTTTCAGATCTTTGCAACCAGATACATCAAGCCTTTCAAGAGATTGTGAGATGTTAATCGTATTCACCGGAAGTTTCTTGAGATTTGCGCAGTCTCTCACATTTAGTGATCTGAGTTTTTCTAGATCTCCAATGGAATTGTCAATTTCAGCCAATCCTTGGCAACCTTTGAGCACCAAGACCTCGAGGTTAGGGAGTCCTCTGAAGTTGGGGGTACTTTTAATTTCATGTGAATGTCTCAGATCAAGTATTTTTAACTGCTCGAGATCCTGTCAAAAACCAAACCAAAAAAGAAAAAAAAAAGGCAGTTAATCTCTTTTAGCATTAATTGCCGACATTCATACAAACAAAGGGATTCATATATGTATGTAGGAAATAGTATCGCACCCTACTGTTGTTCTCCCAAATACACTTCAGCTTAGTACATCTCATGTCTAGAACAGCCAAATTTTCAAGGGGTACTTGATTTGGTATATAGTCCCCGGAGAAGCCGTGCCAAGACAACCATACCAAACTTGTAGGAATTTGGTCGTCGGAATATTCACCGAGCCCTACATTCCAGAGGTTGAGAAGCTCCAGATTCTTCATCCTCTGAAATGTCTGTGTGCGAAATGTTTTTGGAGTACAGTTTGAGTCAATACCACATCTTTCTTTACAATTTCCTCGTCGAGGAGATTGCTCTGTGGCTAGCTCGTTGTTCATGAACATTGACAGACCCCTAATGGACTCTGTCCCCTGGTTAGCAACATATAACAGAGAAGAGAATATTAGAAGGCATGTAGCCAATATATGGTAAGCAAGCGCAAGAATGCAGGCCTGGAAGTACATATATTCTGCTCTCAGTTGAAATGAAATAAAAATATGATGATTCTTACCGTTCCCCTTTTCAACACCGTTTCTGCATCTTTACGTTTCCACACTCTACTGCGGTTTTCAGGCCTGTGGGGTGACTCTTTGTAGACCACATACCTCCCCATATCTCGAATTAGCCTATGCATCAACAGCTTTTTCTTTTCTGATACAGTTACTAGATATGCATCCTCGAGAGTCTCAATCTCATCAGTGGACGACGTGTCCTCACAACCATCAAGAATGTTGACTGCATAACTGTAATCAAATCCACAGAGGAAACAAGCTATGTCAAGGAACAACTTTCTATGAGGCTCTGGAAGATTGGTATAGCTCGCTACAAGGCAATCAAAAATGCGCCGGTCAGGGAAGTCTTGCCACTTCTGCAATGCACTCTCCCAAATTTTCTTTTTACCCTGATTGTACAGGTATTTGCCAAGTTCTTCAAGAGCAAGTGGAAGCCCATCACAGTACCGCACTATATCCCCGGAGTATGCATCGTAATCTGGCTCTGGACAAGGTTGACCAAAGGCATGCAAGCTAAAGAGCTCAAGTGATTCCTCGTACTTCAATTTCTTGATTTCGAAAATGATGATTTGAGCTTCCTTGGTTACTACTAATCTCTTGTTTCGTGTGGTTATGATGATCTTACTTCCGGGACAAAAGCAGTCACCCGTATCTCCTCCAATTATATCATGAAATTGGCTCACATCCGCCACATCGTCAAGGATCAGAAGCACTCTTTTGCCGCGTATCATGTCTTTGATGTTTTCATCTCCACTGTATCTTCTTGTGCTTGCCGCCTTTTGCTTTAGAACATCTAAAAGAAGCGCCCTTCTCAATTCTCTCTTACCATCATCTCTACGAAACCTTCTTGCAACATCTCCTAGAAAACAACTCCCATCAAACCGGTCTAAGTGGATGTTATAAATTGTCTTGGCAATAGCTGTCTTCCCGACGCCGCCCATTCCAGATATGACAGCTATCCCAACATTACTCGATCTCCCTTTTAGCCACAAGTTTATCTTTTCTACCTCGGATTCTCTTCCAACCAAACTAGGAACATCGAGACGTTTGAGCTTTGCTACTCTATCCCCAACGGCTTGTACAATAGCTCGAACACGTTGAGCCTCGAAGCTTCACGTCATGACATAAGACAAGAAAATGGATGCATGCCACAGCAACAACAGTCAAGCAAGTGAATTACTAATTAAAGCCCCCCCAAAAAAAAGGGAAAAAAAAGCTTGGCCGAAATATATACGCATATATTTACCAATCTTGGGTAATCACTTCTCCAGAGACAGCTGCCGCGTCACTTAATGCTGCTATCCATCCCTCCACTCTGCCCTGCACGTCCCTGAACCTCTGCTTTGGCTTCTCAAAAGCTTGGCCGAAATCCCCCGTCTGATGCCTGACGTGGGCGGGATCCAGACGGTAGAAAACCGGAAGAACATGAAGAGGAGGAGGAGCCGCCGGTACTGGCTGCTGGGAATTGTTATAACGTCTCATGATCCTCTCTAGCTCGTCCAGGCACCAGCGTGAATCGGCATAGTTTTGTGAGATGACCATTATGAACATTTGGGAGCTGTCTATTGCATTGGTGATTTTAGGCCAAACCCTCTCTCCTCTCTCAATCTCATCCCTGTCTCTAAACACAACAAATCCTTGCCCATCCAGAGCTGTGTAGAGGTGATCCGTAAAAGTTCGTCCGGTGTCTTTACCTCGGAAACTTAGGAACACGTCGTAGGGAGGACATTCGGTAGTCGGCGAGGAAGAGGAGGAAGCCATTATTACTGCAGGTTATTGAGTTTCTGTTGTAGCCATCACTCACTCAACAAGCTGATGTTGCAAAGATGGGATCGATGTAATAAAATGGAAAAAAAAAAACAAAAAAAGAAACAGAAACAGAAGAGTTAAGTCATCTGTGTGAGATTATAAACCTATAAAATGGGAAAAAAAAAAACAAAAAAAGGAACAGAAACAGAAGAGTTAAGTCATCTGTGTGAGATTATAAACCTAGAAGAAAAAGCAGCAGCTGCAGCATAGATTAAGAGAAGAGAAGAGGAGCACCCGGGTACGTGGGTCAACTGACACGACAACAATGGAAGTAAAAAAAAAAAAAAAAGAATGGCAGAGAGGATCGCCGGATTTGTTAGGAAGCACATTACCAGGAAAATAGCAGCAGCAGCAGCAGAGCGGTTGACGACGACTCTGAGCTCCATCACTTGGGAGGTCAACTGATAACAGCTTTTGTAGTCGCACTTTGCTTTTTTAGCTTATTCAAAGTGGCATTTCTTAAAATAGTCTTATGACTCATTTGCCCCTCTTGAATTGATAAGTGAATTTTATATATATAGATATTATTCTAAAAAACAAAAAAAAAAAGTGAAGAAAAAGAATGACCTGAAGAGGGCACCATTTGGTCCATTTGGCTCGCAATGGAACAAGATTGTCTTTTGATTGAGGATGGTTCTTTTCTATGCAAAGAGCATCTTTCACCTGATTCTGTTTAGAGCTTCAATTTGGGCGCCAAGTCCCAATTCCTGTGATGATTTGCTTCAACATTCCTGCTCACTAACAATTTGGTGTCCTGCTCCTTGTCAGAGGCAGGTTGTTCAATGGTCAGCTTCACCTTCTGACACTCTCAAATGGAACATTGGTATGGTTGTCCAATATGATCTCCAGGGATTGGAGCATTTTTAAGGGATTCCAACGGCACCTTTTCCTTGTATTGTTTCCTTTCCTGCAGCCTGGGAATTCATAATGCTGTCACTGCTGAATTGCTTACTCTAAACTTCCAAACCATTCCAATGGACCTTGGCATCACTAAACTTTCTATTAAACAATCTCCTTAATCTCCCTTGGGAATTCAATCATGTCAAGCTTATCCATTATCTTAGAAGTTCCAACAGTACTGCTGCTGATTCCTTAGCAAAAACCAAGCATCTCGCTCTTCCAAATCGCTTGGTTGTAATCTTTTCAATTGTGCTTTCATTAATAAAATATGATGACTTTGCCAAAAAGAAATAAGTGAATTTTCATTTGACGCAAATAGGTGAAATGCTGCTATCTCGGTTTGACTTGATAGAAATATCGGATACCCAGGTATTCTGGGTAGAAACCTCGTAAACTACTAAATATGTGTTATAAATATTGTATTATACATTGTATTATACATATATATATGTCATTGTTATACATACTATATACATACTCTCTATTATTATATATATGGTTGTGTAAGAAATGAAGATGGAATAAGAAGGAAAAACCGGGCAGCAAACCTACCAATTGTTTCTGCCAATTCTTCATCCCTTTAACTCTTCCTCCTCTCCTTAAATTCATGCTTCAATCCATTAGTTTTATAACACGTTATCAGCACGATCGACCTACCGAGAGCATGAAATCAATGAAAACAAAAACAAGAACAAGAACCACAACCCACGGCCTACTGCCCGGAATTGAACCACCATTTCCGGCCACAGCCACCAACTCGTCCACCATAAGGTAACAGACCATTAGCACAGTCAACAACATACAACAATCAAACGAGTGCAGAAAAAAAAGCTGAAAAAAATAAAGAAAAAAAACGAAACTGCAGCCATGCCGGTCGCCGCTCCTCCACCGGCTCCTGCTCCGGTCAACCCCCTCGCCCGGCGCGTCGATCCCACTCGCCGTCTCGATCTCTCCGATCCGCCACCACCCTGACCCGTCCTCCCTTACCCTCCCCTCCGGTGCAAGACCCGCACCGTCTGCCTCTACTGCTACGCCGACTCCACCGCCGTCGGTGGGGACCCCCACGTCTCCCCGCCCGTCTTCGTCTTCGTCCTTGACACCTGCATGTCGAGGAAGTGTTCGCCCTCGTCAAGTCGCCGTCGTCGAGCTTGGAGATCCACCGCCTGCCTCCCGCCGTAGATGTCTGCGTCAGGATGCGGCCGGAGACGACGTAGCTCGCCTCCCTCTCCGTCAGTTGCCATCGTCGGACTTGATGCTCGTCGCCGCCACCGCTGCTGCTGCACCGTCGGTGAGTTTTGGGTGGTTGGTAAGTTTTTCTTGGCTGCCTCTAATCGTAAAAAAAAAAATTGATATCTTTTCACGAATATCCTTTGGCCGGCATTATTGTTTTTGGATATGACATTGCATCCACTTATTAGTGCTAAGGCGATGAGGCTGTGTTTTCTTTTCTATGTGTAGTACTGTGACCTGTGGGGACACTCATTCCATATATGGAATCTTCGCTTATTATTTTCTAAAAAAAAAAAAGAGGAAATGCCTTTCCATGTCGCCTTTCTAAGGATTTTCTTTTTAATAATAATATACATATTTCTAATTAAAAAAAGGAACAAAAAAAAGGGGGAGATTAATTTTATTTGCATCAATTTTTTTTTTAATGACACATTATATTTATTTTCTCGGTTTTATTTACTTGTGTTTTGATTGATTGCTTTTGTGTTGATTCTGGATTATGAGTTGATGTTGGTGTTGTTGAGTTCACGGGTTGTAATTTTTTGGTCGGAACCCGGCAAACCCAGAATTGTTTGGCCGGAATTTTATACCTCGGGTTATTTCCCGGCAAGCCCGGAAGGCGTGAATAGTAATTTTCGGCGACCATGAATAGTAATTTTGACCGATCTGGCAACCGTGAATAGCGTTTTTGGCCGATCCGACAAACCCCGAAGTGTTCAATCGGAAACCGACGCATTTGGTTTTTCCCCGCCAAGCCCAGAAGGCTAATGGCATATACATATCGGAATAGTAACCGGATATTAGTAATATATATATATTATTGCTGAAAGATTTATCGAGTAAGCATATTTTTTTGTTTTTATTTAAATTCCGATTGGGCTATTAAAGGGCCCACTGCATTTAAATTCATGCCTTTAATTTTATTTATGCTTTATTTGGGCTCATGAAAGGCCCAAAATGGCCGGCTAAGTCGCCTATTTCTTTACATTTTTTTTATTGGGCTAATTAATAAAAAGGCCCATCGCATTTAATTTTCAGGTATTTATTTTTAATTGGACTATAAAAGGGTCTATTGTATTTAATTATCTTGCCTTTAGTTTTATACTTAATATGGGCTCGTACTAGGCCCATTATTTAATTTTCTGTCATTTACTTTACTTGGGGTAATTAATATAAGGCCCCTTGCTCATTTATTTTACTTAAGTCTTTTGATTATGTTACTTGAATTAGAGGCCCGCAAAATTTCTGGAAGAAATTTATCATGGGAATTAAATGCTAAAATGCATTTATATGATAATAGTCTGGAAGACTAAATATAAGAGTCCAGTAGACTCAATAAAAGAAAATACAACGAAGATTGGAAGTCTTACTATTCAACAGATCCTGAAGATCCTCCAAAGGAAAACCAAAAATAAACACTATTACCACCAGAAGATGGATATTATACTTGCTTACCCTGAAGGAGCAATTCATTTTATATTCAATTTTGTTTTATGTTCAGTTTAAATTATTACGCATTGCAATTTATTTTATTTATTTTTCAGTACTTTATAATTGTTTCTTAGAATACTGCCTGAAGCATTAGTCTCGAAGACAATGCAATATTGACATCCACAGGGGGAGAATTATATGTGTGGATGTCAATATAACATATTATGACGACTCGAAATGAAAAATGATTAACACGCTCCAGAAGAGCATAAATTCTAATATGTTCCTGAAGAACGCATGTTTTAATATGATCTAGAAGAACGTATATTTACGCGAGTACAGACACCCCCGGTAATAAAAGCAATAATCATGGATACCGTCGAATTGGCTCTGCTCCATTCCCTGAAGTGAATGTGATTGTATATAATAATTTTGATTATGGTTATGAACATTCGATTGGACACAAACAGGCCTTATAACGAGGCATCGAGTAAATGGTTATCAAATGTCCCTGAAGGGCAAATCTAATATTGATGAAACCGTTGCTTATCCTGAAGGTATAAGCTTGAATGATTTTATTTTATATTCAGTTTTATTATTAATTGTTATATTTATTACATTATGTTTATTTCATGCATGTTATTACTGCTAAATTTTTAATGTGAACATGAAACTATCGTTGACTCGGGCATTTGTCCTGAAGACAATGCAATGACATATTCCGTATTTAATAAATGGAAATTATTCATAAGTAACAATGATAGTACAATCTCAAGAAAATTAATATGCTCTAGAAGAGCACAAGTTTACTATGCTCTAGAAGAGTATATATTTAAGCTCCAGAAGAGCATAACTTTCACTATACTTTAGAAAAGTATATATCTAAGCTCCAGAAGAGCACAAGTCATATTAAAATCTAGAATAGCACATATTTACGCTCCAGAGGAGCATGAGATTTAATATACTCCGGAAAGGTAAAATATTTATGCTCTGTAAGAGCTTGAATTTTATTATACTCTAGAAGAGCATAAATATCATTATACTCTTGAAGAGTACAAACTTTTATATTTATAATAATTAATAAAATTATATTGAGACAGTAAAGAGATATTGAATATCTCCATGTTAAAATGCCTATAGGAAACTAACAAGTGGAGGAAAGTTTACTTACGTTATTCTTTACATTGTACTACATAAATATTTGAGTCAATAAAAGTTATCGTAACCAGCTTGAAGCTGGCACTTAGCAGCCTTAAGCTTGCATGCAACAGCTTGAAGCTGGTACATTATAGCCCAAAGCGGACACTAGCCTGAAGCTAACAATTTAAGTTATTGAACTTATCATACCCAGCCAGAAGCTGGAATGCACTAGTCTGAAGCTAGCAATTTTAAGTGTTTAAATCAATGTTATCAGAACCGGACCGGGCACTGACCCAGAACAGGTCTCGAATCATGGTTCACTGGTCCGACCGGGTTTGAACCGGAGGTTCAATGTAATTGAACCGGTATAATAATTAATAAATAATTAATAGTTAATAATATAATTATATTCATATTTATCTATATTTGTAACCTAAAAATAGATATAAAGTCTAATAATACAAAATTTTCATTCAAAAAATACTATTTTCTAAAAAAAGAGGGGAAAAGTAAAAAAAA